>SNQJ01S0019900.1:274836-293550 GCA_010110895.2 Picea sitchensis
ATCTAACTACCATAGTGGGCCTTATTTAATAATATAGTGGACCTAGTCCACCTTACATTGAATGACCTCCACTATTATCACTATGGGCCCTCTGGGCCCCCCCACTACCTCTCTAGCTACCTTACACTTGTTAACCCCGAGAAACCTTAAGAGACTCCTCCCCTTGAAGATTTCTCATCGTCTCCCTCCTGAGATTATTCTTCTTTGAACTTTTTTCTCCTTAGAGTGATCTCTTATACCCTTAGTCAAATCTCAGTTTGTGCACACCTTGCAATAGGTCCTCCTCCACAACTCAATTTCTCTGTGGATGACTTCTTCTACTCCTCTTGAGATTCTGAGTCAAAAGACTCTATCATGCACTCTTTGCGGACAAACTTCCTTCAAGCTATATCCCTAGAACTTCCTGAGCCAAAATGGACTCTGTCACACACACCTTGCAAACACTATGAACTCCTTGCACAAACAAGGTTCACATTATCTCTTCTGAGATTATGAGTCGAAATAGACTTTGTCAATGCACTCCTTTTGGACACTGTGCACACTTGCATTTGCTCGTAGAAGAGAAACAATTGAAGTTTATTTGAATATTCAAAAGTTCATACATTCAACCATGTAAATGTATTCATAAACATAAGAACAAGAAATAATAGAGAATTGTAAATAAACAAAGAGTCTACCATTCATTCATTTAGATAGACACCACAATATCAGACATTTGGGACAATGCTCCTCTATTATATTCATTCAACTGAAAATATACATGTGTTCATATACTGCTTCTTGGTATCTCTCAACTCTCAGCTACAATGACAACCTATAAAATAGATTCAACAACCTCTACTGGTCAATAATACAAAGCCTTATATAAGAGGGGCTCTTCAATATTTTCCCTCCAACTACTCTAAATCTATTCAATCGAAACAAAATCATTCAACTACTTGAATTTATTACAATAAATGTTTGTGACAGATAGATAAGATTGAACATATTGAATATGTACTGCACTCAACTTCATTAAAATAAATCACATTCTCTGATGTCCTCATGAAATCATCCAGCTCCACAACATTAAATATGTTCCTTTAATTACAATTATTTTCAAAATATTTGCATGATACACCTTCTTCAAAATTTAAAATTCACTTCAAAATGCATGCTGGTGTGCCTAGCTATCCTCCGCTCGTGCTTTGTTGGAGATGCTCCTGCATCAAGTAGAAAGTTCCCTAATGGAAAAGTATGTCCACGCTTCTATATAGGTGTGAATTTAGTGATCTAAGATTTGCGGTGAAGTTAATAACATTCTGAATCTATCTATATCATCTAGAGTGCATTTTCAAATGAAAAAGGACTTCTACCTTAACCAAAAATCAAGACTTTTTGTAAAATGGATGTTAACTTCACTAGATTACTATAAAATGCATGCCTAGGAATCATATGTCCTCCAAATTGAGTGACAAAATTTGTGGAGTTTGTATTTTATAATTTTACATATATTCATATTTTAGCTGTGCATTTTGAAACCAAAAACCCTCTACTGTGAATAAAGGTTAAAAATTGCTTTGTAAATGAAAAAAAAATGCGGAAAGGGAAAAATGATTAAACAATGCATGAAACTAGTGCATGATGAAAATGCACTCCTAGGTATTAACACACCTATAATTCCCATATGTATCAGACATATGGAACTTAAAGGGGATCGATGAATGGATTCAGAAGAGTAATACAATAAAGCATACAAGATATTTCTATTACAACTTCATAAAACACTTAGGACAATTTCATGCTTAATACATTCAACAATATCATAATATCACTTAGGTAAACATTAATGTACATGAAACATTACTTAGTAAAATATTTCCTAAGGGAGATGAGCGGGTGCCACTCGATTCACCTTGTCTTCCCAATGGTAATTTATCAAATTGACACAATATTTTTGAATCTTTTCCCATCAGATACTTATGATCATTCAAGTTTCTTACTTTCTCATCCAAATTAGTGTATTTATCATAAACTAGGGGACACAATTTCTTGAAAATTATTTTCACATTGTGCAACAACTCAAAATCACCTGCTAACAATTCTACTACATCTTGCCCCTTCAAAGTGCCATCGATATTTTTGAACTTCTTGTCATTGTTCCTCCTATATTCTAATAACTTGTGATAATTTTTAATTGGATACAAATCCCCATTTTAATTCCATAACGATGGTAATCCATGCTTGATAACATCACTAAAATCTTCTTAAAAGTAGAGGTTTCCCTCATAATCTCATGACACTTAGTTTCTGGGTTTTGCAACAATATCCTTTTTGTAATGACTCTTTTAGCATCCATTACAATGCTAGTTCTATAATTGACTTGCAAATCCTTCAAATCCTTTTTAGTTATGCTATTCAAGAAATTTATTATATCAACTTCCAAATCACGTGTATTATCGAATTCATGTGTTGTTCCTTTTATGTCATTCAATACTACAGTGATTAAATCAATCTCATCCTGCACCTGGGTAAAATAAGACCAATTATTAAAAATCTTGTTATTTATATCGTCTCAATTGATATGATTAGATCCTTTCATGGATGGTCTCCTTGTCATCCTTTCCTTCATTTTATTTACTTCCTTCTGAACTTCCTCTTTAGCAGCATTGATTTGTGCCAAATGTAATTCTCTACTCTTCACCTGATCTTCTAGTTATGATACCTTGGCATCTTTTTGTTTGAGCTATTTTGTCTTAGTGTACAAATTGATCTCCTTCACACTCAAATCATCCATGACTTTTGATAAGCCCTCTACTGGGTTTAATGGAGTAGTTTTCACTATAGCTGGCTTGGCTGTCTACAATTGTTGAGTTTGTTGGTATTTCAAGGTTTCAATTTTAGCTTGTAGGCATTCTATGATCTCTATACTTTCCAATAATTGTTAGTAAAGCTACTCCTTTTCCTCATGAATAGCTTACAACTCTAGGGTATGAACATGCTGTACATCAAGAACGTTTATCTTTTTATTAAGGATCTTAATCTCATTATCCTTCTCTTTGATTAGGTCTCCTACAACACTAAGATTTTTAGGATCTTCTCCCAAGTAAATAATATTTCTCTCCAACTCATTAATATGAATTCTATTGGATTTAGTGGCCACCCTCTCTTGCATCAACTGCTTCACTATTTTGATTTCCATATTTTTCATCTTCCTCTCATTAGTAGAGGATTGTAAGACCCCTCTATACAACGTATCACTTGTTTGCTAGTGAAATTCAATCATATCCACAAGGTGAGTATCCCAAAGATTTACTCTCATTTGAGTGTCTATGTAATCTGCAGGATAAAGAGTCTTAATTACCTTTGACTCTAGTGCAACCAAATTGAATATACCCTATTGGTAATCCACAAAAAATAGTAATTTTGTTTGTTGTTTTTTCTTCCCAAGCTCGAGGATACATTTCATTTTTCACCTCTTGATTTTTTCTCTTTATATCTAAATACTATGAAAAGAGTGAGGGATTCTTATCAGAGGTTACTTTAGATGTAGATGTCTATGAAACTTCTGGTGTTGAAAATAGAGATAAACTGAGATGCTCAATAGTGATAACATGTCCCTTTGAGGCTAATATAGCTTCACTTGATCCTTGTATGATTTGCAATATACCCTTCCCTTCTCCTGTAAACTCAACTAAGAACCCCTCTAAGTCTAGTTATTCATCATATTTAGTATTTTTTCTTAGCTTCTCACTCAACTGATCATCAATATCCATTTTAGAGTGCATGTTTGAAAAAGTTCCTCTTCCCAAGTTGTAATTATTGTTTCCGAGGAGTCTGAATTACATTGGATTGGTCCATTTACTAAGTGATAGTTTGATTTTGAGCCCCTACCTATAGAATATTATTAACGTCTTCCCATGAATCCAATTTAGCAGTTATTTCCACTACAGGATTTGGCAAATGCTTGTACATAGGCCTTCTGGCTGCAATCACACCATATGGGTCATATGCCCATTTTATTCCTTTTTCAAAATCCAACTGTTGTAGCATTTCTTCTATAACGAATAGAGTAGTTCTAATCTTGACCAGGAAAGGGAAAAAATCTTGAGGTGGCTTGAAAGTGGTGACCTACTTATGCTGGGAAAAATGAAATTCATCTAAAATGAGCCTTTGTCTGATATATTCCAAAGTAAATTTTCTTTGAGTTAGGAAAAATGGCAGCTTGTCTGGCTCATGTTCAAAACCATATACTCTAATGATGGTGTGATCCTTGACCAGGTACCAATCTCCTAATTTTGTATCTTTTCTCAACCATAATATATTTTTAAACTCAGGAAACATCCTAGGAGGTTGAGTGCCATGGAAATGAATGCAATATGCACTCATGAACTTGTTTACATAAAGGCTAAAACCTTTATTCTGGTCTCATTTCCTCACCTCCTTAGTCCACTCAATTACTGTCTTGGTTTTACCTAAATTGTATATTTATTTGATCCAAAAGCTATCAAAAAAGGAAGAATTATTAAATAATATGAGGTGCACCAAATAGGCCTAGTACCTAAAAGACTTAGTGAGGTGGAAATTTGACAATTGGAAGTTTATGATTTCCTATAGGAACTGACAATAATATAATTTTATGAGGGTGATTGACTTCAGTGGACATAAGACAAAAAACATCCTTAAAATGGTCTCATCATTTGATATATCATGTTCATAGCCTAAAACCTGACAAATCATGGCAATAAACTGCCTAGTTATTTCAGGAAAGATGGTGGATTTGAAAGGAGGTGGACCAATTGGTAATGGGGCATCTGGAGCTAATATATTTCTCAAAAACTTCTCTCTTTCAGACTGTGATAATTATTCATACTTATAGTCAATATCATCATCATCCAAGATTTCATATACAACATGGTCTGGAATTTGGAGCATTTGGGCAATGCATTCTTTACTTATTTCACAGACTTTCTCAGAATAATGTACAAAAATTATTTGTTTCCTATACAAATGGTAATTGACAACAAACCAATTGACTAATTTTGGAAAATGATAAGTTTGTGGAACAATTGATCTGGTTAGGTTCAATTCCCATAAGTTCAAGTAGTTTCGACCATTTTTAGCATCAACTTGGGGTCTTTGAATTAATTGGTGAAGGTTAGGGAAAGAAAGTGCAGGGTTGAAAACAACCCTTTCCCTATCCTCCAAGTAGTCATAAGATACAATCAATTTCTTGGATGATTAGATTTGGCTAGGGTTTGATTTAGTGGATATTTGATTACTTTTAGGGGGAAAATACTAACTACTTTTCTCCATCTATCCATATTTTAAACAATTTGAACACATTTGAAATAAGGAAACGAGAACACTACCCAAAATTATTTGTCGAAGGATAATTTGATCTCTTTTACTGGAGTTTATTGTACTCATAACAATGTTTACCGTGCACATTTACCTCATTTTCTTCAAGGGTAATTGTTTTAAACTTTTTAAAATAATTCTTTGGATTACAGTGACACAACACATTATTTATTTGACTTACAACACCATCGAACCTGTCATCAATTCGTGCATTTTGGGGCAGAGCTAAAGTGGTTTCATAATACCACCCCTGTGTATCCAAATGAATAATGTAACAACACATTATCACCCATTAATACAATGGTTATGAATTCAGGCCTCCAACCCCTTGTTATCCAACGTGCAATTTCAAGGACCAAAATTATTTGAGACCATCAATCTTGGATCTATATCAATGATCGAATCATGTCTTTTGAATTTTTATTTCAAACCCTGTTTTCTCTCTATTGTGCCTATATAACTATGACAAAGTGATGTACTATACAAGGTATCAAACCTAAACTAACGAGTGAATGATAGGGAAAAAATTAAGCAAATGGAACTCAAACATAACTATTGTGAAATATTTAATATGGAACAAACAACTATAGGATATAAATTCTCTATCTATATCAACAATGAGGCTACATATCGACGAATTTTTCATGTCAATCCCTCTGATGCACAGGTGGGGTTGGTCTTTCCCTNCCTCTGCGCACTGTCATTACTTGCATGTGTTGATCCAATGAAAAAGTCAATGAGTTTCTTGTCTCTGTAACCCTACTAGTAGGTGGGGTCAAATAATGCAGTTGTCAACTAGTTTGGGAGATTGTTTATTTTCTCTGGGGTTGGTGCCATAGTGTTTTTTTGTGTTTGAAATTTATATTTTTTATTTGTTTTACTTTTTGTTTATTTTTTATTTGTTATTTGTTTGTAATGTAATTTAAACTCATATTTTTATTTAATATGTGTTTTATAGTTACATATAATGGTATAGGGCCTAACTGGAGTTAGGTTTCTATGCATGGAGAGTGAGAGGGAGAGAACTAGAGGGAGAGAACTAGAGCCAACAAGATCCGTCTATTTCATTTTTAACGAAACTATTAGCACATGGCTCGATTTTCCTTGCCACCTGAAATTTGAATACAAGATTAATTCTATTCATGAATTTTCTCATAAGTTAGGGGGATAAGGGGGATAAGTAAGGTACGCAATATTCATAGGGATTTATTCATCTTATTCATCTAACACATCTAAGTACCACAACCATAATCAAGGTTGCGACCATGGATGGTCTGTCAAGATTTGTCCCACTTAATATTATGTAGGCCCCATGGTGAACAATTGGGACTTGTCGGATTAAAATTGAAAGTGCTTTGAGGAATATAACAATAGTTAGATCACTAGTTTGAAGGTGTAGGGGTTGTGTCTGGGATCCTAGGAGGAGGTACGACCATAAGGATATTAGTTGTGATTGGTTGTGGGGGGGAGGGGTTAAGTTGGTTTAGGTATAGGCCGCAGGGGCCTAGGGTTAGATGGGTCTACTAGGGAAAAAGAGGAGGTAGTGGCTTCTTATGAATGGCGCTAGGGGAGAGGGAGAGAATGAGTTGAGGGGGGGGAGAGAGCCAACAAACTGAGCCGTATTTTAAATTTTTAACAGAACTGTTAACACATGCCTTGGTCTTCCATTTCACCTCTATCTACCTCCCTCTCTTTGTACCCACTCCCTCCCTCCCTCCCTCTCTCCCCATATCACTCATGAAATTTGATCATCTGATCTCTTTCTCTCTCTATCCATGTCACTCTCAACCTCTCACACTCTAACACACTCTCTCTCTACCCATCTTTTTGTCTTCCTATCTCTCTACCCCCCCTCTCTATCTTCCGAATCTAGTCCCTCCCTCTCACACTCTCACACATTCTATCATATAATAGTTCATCATATATGAAAACCTTGTTATCCAAATACTATCACTTTCATATGATAATTTTTGGTTCTATATCATAAAGGTGGCGCATTGAGTTTTATAAGTTGGAATTTCTCTTAACACATTGCAAATAGTTTATTATATGAGCTCATGATGAAATTGGGTAATGATGTTACTACTTGAGCTTTGTTTTGATAATTCGTATTGAATACCCATCACATCGATTGATCATATTGAATGTGGTTTTAATCAAACATAGATTTATGTGAAGGTGGGCCACCATTTGGAATGGCAATGAGTTATTGATTGTTGACATGGTTATATGGCATGCAAATACTTGCTTACTTGGAAATGATTTCAAGCTTGTAATTGGTGGTTGGTGAGTAATGGAATTCGACTTGGTTTAGAAAGTTAATATGATATATATTTTGGAGAACGTGACACCCCATGCATTCAATGCATGGGACGCATACAACCAATTGAGTTTGTCACCCTTGCATTGTTTGGAATTTTTTTTTTTTCATTTGATTTTTTGAGAGCTCTGGAATGACAACGTTGTCCCTAGGCCTGACTATGGTTGTTCATGGAAACTATAACTCTTGTTTTTTGGAAGTATAAGAGCACTAAGAAAATGTATTCTTATATGGCTCGTACCCATCAAATGCATGTTTATTGTTTGCAGAAATAGTTTGGAAAATAGCTTTGTTTGATGGGTAATGAGTATGTTGTTTATTTTGTCCTCCCGAGTTCATTTTTTTTGTTCCAAAATAATGTTTCCCGGTTCTATCAATCTTGAAATTTGACTTGTCTGAAAAATGATATTCCTCAATCCTGATTCTGTGGGTTTGTTGTATATAACTTGTTTCAGCTTAGTTTAGCTTCCTTTATGCTCATTTTATACATGTTTTCACTCATTTAGTTTTTGAAACCTGGGGAAAAATGGAGATAGACTTGAAGGTTTTTCCTTTTTCTCTGCATATATATGTAAAAAGGGTTTTGACCCCAAGTCTCCAAAACCCTGCAATCATGCATTGCAAGTGTTCTTGAACTTCATCATTTTGGTTTGTATTTTCAAAGCCTACTATTATATCACTCTAAATATTGGGAAATAGTTTGTTTCATTTGACATTGAAATTTACATCTTATTTTGGTTCTGTGTGTAATAAAAAAGTGCTCTGTATCGATCTCAACTAGAGAAAGATTGTGCATGTTTATCAATACATTTAACAAGTTCAGAGGCAAGTTTAATCTAGTTTTATACCCATGTTTCTAAAGTCATTCTACAGTTATGCTCAACCCTACGATATTAATGGTATCCATGGTTGTTATTTGGTTTGATTTTAAAACCCTAACTCAGGAAATTGAAAAACCCTTGCTCATATCGTTTTCTCTAAGTTTTTTTTAAACCCTGTGCATAAAATGTACCTCATCTTAAAATCAGACTGTTTGGAAATTCAAACACTTTGTTTTGGTTGATATATCAATTTCTTACATAGGAAATTTGTTAAGTTTATGGTTGATTTGATATCAAGCAAATTTTAAAGGGTGATATGTGACCCGGTTTCAAACCTACATGGGTTTTGATTAATACATTGACCTAGGTATGGAATATTTTTAGGAATTTTGGCACTAGGGCTCAATCAATAAATAAAAGTTAGATTTATTTTTTCTTTTCATGGCTTATCTAGAAATGATAGAGGAGAGATAGAGACAAAAAATCTGATAAGGTTTTCTCTTTCTCTAGAGTGAGATTACATTATTACTTCATTCATTTATGAAATACTTAAAGGCTAAAGAATTATTGTTCATAGCAGGGTCTTACTAAAGGTGGTAATAAGGAGAACCAAGAAGAATTGATTATTGGCATGATTTATAAGGTGGATCATGTGTTTCTGATAGTCTATAAATTCTTGTTGGATTTTTGAATTGATTTTCAATGCTAATTAGGAATTTTATGCAAAGTCAAGGCAGTGGAAAACTGTGGCTTGTCGATCTAGTTATTTTTCAGTCTTGGATTTACTTAGGAGGCACCAATTGTCTTTGTGATGATGTAACCTTTGAATTCTAAGTATTTTCTTGGTCCTTACCCATTCTGGGTATGAAAGAATGTATTTGGCAATGTTCCAAAACTGAATGAATAAAATCACTTAATGGTTTTGAGGTCTCATTTTGGATTATATGTGCAATCTTATTTCAGTTTTTTCTGTTTTCATGGTTGTTCATCAAACTATTTATATTTTCTTATATAAATATTTTATTTTTATTTATCATAAAACAACATTGATCTCAAGAACATATTTCTTGAAGACTAATTGATACTTTTGCAAAAGGGCTATAAACATAGGGTAACAATCTCGATTATCATGCCTTAACCTCACAAGATTAAAAAATGTTGGTATTATGATAGCCATTCCTTTTCATCAACATTTATTTGGTGACCATACTTGGGAACTCATCCATAGTTAGTTTTCTGGTAGTTGTATTTATTTTTTGTACTTAGTTTTCTTTATTTGTTTTAGTTTTCTCCTTTGTTTTATGATTTCATGAAATTTCCTGTTGTAAGAAAACCTAATATTGGTGATGGTTTAGATGATCAGACCAACATTTATTTAAATTTATTTAATCTTATTTTAGAAACAACTCATAACCATGATGAACTTTGTCATTCTTGGGAGGTTATTTCTAGAGATATTAGATCCTGTGAAAAGTGGGAAGCTAAAAAAAGGTTGTCTTGAAATAATCCCCCATAGCAAGAGGTTGACTTATGTCCTCTGGATCTCATTCTTCTCGAAGGACGAGAGGCTTATCCCCTGATATTAACCCTATATCTGAAATTGGAAGAAGAAGGGTTGTTTTATAAAGTATGCATACTAAACATCGAATATCTTTATTTAACTCATCTAGTTCATCTACATATTTGTTTTCCACCTCTTTAAATATGACATCTTCAGGGTCTTCTTCTAGTACTAGCTCATCTACATCTTCACAAATATATTCCTCAACCATAATTGGAAGTATTTTCAGTCACTATGTCCTAGTTCAATCTACAACCAACCTTGCCAAAGTGATAATTTTTTTTGGTTTGTTTTAGTTTAAAGAATATGGAACTAATACACTATGGCATGTATCTTCACCATTGAATCTTACACCAACTGCAAAACCCCTTCCAAAATTCAAATACCATTTGCTAATTTTTTTTCTTCAGAAAATGGCACCATTTCCACTAAAGAACATTTAATTTCATTTTATAATGCATGTCATAATATAGTATAAAATGATAATGATACTTGTATGCACTTATTTGTCAATTATTTATAAGGAAAAGATACAACTGGTTTTTTTGAATTGTCTCCTAATGCCATTTCGACTTGGGATGAATTGAATTACTGGTTTAAATCAACTTATGGGTAGCCTAAAAACCCAACATATTTGTTGAAGTAATATAATAACATTGTTTATAATAATGGTGAGACAATCAAATATTTTAATCTGCACTTCACCAAGTTATACAATCAAATTCCTGAGTTGATTCGTCCTCATAACCAAACTTCTTTTATTCAATACTATAATGCTTTACCCTCTTCTTATCGTCAAATATTAGAAGAGAAAAATTTAACCAACTTAGGGTCTGCACTTCAAATGTGTTTGGAGTATGAAGATAAATTGGAAAGAATAGGTCTTACTAAGGAATACACTATCAAGTAGACTGATATGTCTACAATTTTGTAGATTGTTCAAGATATGAGAAATCAAATGATTTTTTATGAGAGAAAGGGTATCACCTCAAGTTATTCTTCTGTTGAGTCTTATTCTTCTCAAACCATTTTGAGAAATCATCCCACTAATTCGTCATATTTAATTCAGCCAAAGGCTATTCTCTCTAGGGCTTGGTGTAATTTTTGTGATGAAAATCATGAGGAAAGTACTTGTGAGGTTAAGAAAAGGGCACAAGTGTGAATCTTTGGAAAAAAAATAAAACAACTATTGTTTCCTTAGATTGGGATCCTGCAGAAGAAGTGGTGTTAGTGAACAAGGGGAATAAATATTACATGAATAAAGGGAAGGGAAACATCCCAAAAAATACCTTTGCTCCCAGGTCATCTTCCCAAAATAAAAATCCTCAAGTTGTCACGACACCTCAAAGTCAAGAAACATCAGTCTCTTTTCCTTCATGCAAGTATAATATTCTAAACTACCTGGCTAGTATAAAAGTAGATGCATCTCTCTTAGACATGGTCACCATCCCAAAACAACAACAAGATCTGAAGAATTACATGGAAGGTAAACATTCTCCTATAGCTAGTGTATTTGAAGTACTTGGTGAGGATGAACCACATGTAAATAGAATAGGTGTAAATAATTTTACAAACCCTGTAAACAATCCCCCTTTTTATATCTCTATAAAAATTATGGATAAGATAGGTCATTGTTGCTTAATAGATGGCAAATTTGGTCCTAGTGTCATGTCTAATATTATTATGGAAGAACTAGGAATCTCTTGTACAAATGAAAACATGAGAAGTATGTTATCCTATAATAACCAACAACAATCAACAATCAGTGAGATCAAAGATGTGACTCCAATCCTTTTTGCACACCTCAAAATCAATACCACTCTTAATATTCAAGTAATTGACATTCATGTTAGTAACTACTCAATCATTTTCGGTAGAGATTGACAAGATTTGACTGGTGGTTATCTATCATTAGTGGGTTCACATCTCTCCATCCCTAAAAATGGAAATAATATCAATGTATTAAGGTAAGGTATAATTTCACCATACATAGGGAAAGTTCCTCAACCTAATGTAAATTACATTGAAGAAGATATGGGTATCTATTCTATTTTTGTTGATGAATATGATGCACTTTTTGAACAACCAGAGGATTATGATGATGGTATATGGAAAATGCACTTTGATGGTGCATGTTCAAGTGAAGGTAACAAAGAAGGAATCATATTATACTATTTTGTAGGTAAAATTCATAATTTTTCCTATAGACTAAATTTACCTATACAAACAATGTTATTGAATTTGAGGTCTTGGTGTTAGGAACTGAAAATGCACACAATTTAGGCTATGGTCATCTCATTGTGTTTGGAGACTTAAAGATTTTTGTAAATTTGTTTATAAAGATATATAATCCTATCAACAAGTTGTTGAAACAATACACCCAAGCTATCTGGACTTTGATTCAAAATATGTTGTCTTTTAACATCACTCACATCAAAAGGGAATTTAATTCAATGGCTGATAGGTTAGTTCTTTTTGAAGCTTCACCTACAAGGAAAAATTTTCCTCAAAGACCTACTTGCACCTTTCTAACCTTGTTCCGACCTCATATTCCTAATAATGAGGAATCATGGCAAGTCTTCCTAGATGATGAAATAATTTGTGCTTTTATTCAAAATGAGTCATATAACCCAAAGTAAATGATTTCTCTTGAATATAATAACATTCCTAAGGGATTAATGTTAGAAAAATAGGATTGTAGAGAAATAAAATAAAACAAATGTGGAAATAAAACACAGACGATAGACAATACAATAGAGACACATATATAGATGGTTTAGCTAGTGTGGGCTACGACCACCAG
This sequence comes from Picea sitchensis, assembly GCA_010110895.2. Lineage (NCBI taxonomy): Eukaryota > Viridiplantae > Streptophyta > Pinopsida > Pinales > Pinaceae > Picea > Picea sitchensis. The sequence continues at coordinate 287,682 of SNQJ01S0019900.1, forward strand.
AGAAATTGTCAGGTCCTTCCTTTATTATTATCCAACAAATGAAGGGATACAACCTACAACCTAGATGTTATAAATTCCTCTTCTTTCTATCACTGTCTTCTCTCTCGTAATACAATATTCACTCACATACACAACCATAATACAATTCCCTCATAAAAGAGGGTTTCGTTCTGTTGATGTTTGGGTAGCATCAGAGAGACATTCTACTAGATTAATAATTAATAATATGATTATTAATTATTAAACAATATTATTAATTATAATACTATGAATGTAATAATATATTTATAATATAATGTATAAATATATATAATAAAGTATAAAATATAAATATAAAGTATATTTATATTATATGTATAATATAATATAAAGTATAAATATATTTATTACCCAAGGGACAAATCTCTTCATGGATGGTCACCATGGTCACCATATGTTCTTTATATATAGATCACTCATCATTGTAATAAGATATCCATTTCACATACAATATCATCTCTTACGAAAATTCAACATGGTATTAGAGTGGGACTGGGTTTGACACCCTCACAGGAGGGCCGAGGAAAATGAGAGTAGAGTAAGGTCTTGGGAGTGTTAAATTTATGGGGTTGTTGCAATCTATATGTACAACATATTTACTTTTTACTCCTACCTACATTATAGAAAGAATTCCATAAATAATGGTGGGCAATAATTTCTAGTAAAAATGTCTAATTACCTAAATATGAGGAATGTATTGCATATTTACTTCTGTCTATATTTATGCAAAGAATCACATGAATTATGGAGGAACAATTTAACAAAGTCAACTACTATGTGGATGGATTATAACCAAATTAATATTTGGGTAGTTACATGAGGTATTCTCCAACTATTTATAAGAAAGAAAATTTAATTTAATTTTCAAAGAGACATGTCTTTTTTGGATCAATTGAATATTACTATAAAAGACACAACAATAGACACACATATTTTTCTCTCTCACAGGTGGGAAGTGATTTAAGGAAGAGACCGAAGTTTCTAAGTAGTTGAAATTTTCTGAGTGTAATTACTTAGTGATGTTCTAGAGTTTACTAAAGTAATATTGTTGGAAGTAATTACCACTTGAGGAAAATTGTGCTTGTCTAATTTAACAATAGAAAATCAACATGGTTAGGCGTATGACATTGAGTATATGATGGATGTGTGTTAGTAGAAGACATATCATTTCGAGGGTCACTGTATATAGTTGTGCACAAGATAAATTGATCTCCTCTAGGAGATGCTTTTTGTTGTTCTTGTTTCTTGTTCTGGGAACGTCATGGGTAATAGATCTGAGAAGGAGCCATACTAACAGTCGTAGGAAGAAACATGAAGAAATAATATCCAGACATCCATGTAATGAAGAATAAGATGAGGTCAACACATGCACAGGGAGAAGATGACTCTGGAGACTATATAGCCTCAGAGGGAGTGATGGCTTCAGATGTTTTCTGTGGGAAACTAGATAGTCTCATTATGACATGTTGTAGCTATTAGATAGATACCCACCGATCATGGATGCATGCTATGAAGTCACTATGGATTTCCTGTGATGTACAGATTCGTGTGTTCGACAATCAATGATAATGAGCTCTTGTGTATGGAAACAATGTTAGAGTCTATGTCGGATATAATACCTTTCTCATTAAGAGGGAGTGTTGAGATTTTATGTAATTTCAGAAATTATTCTTAAGTGTTAATGTTTCAGCATTGGGTTAACAATCTCCCGATATTGGTCATGGTAATTTGAATAATGGAAAATGGCCCTGGCATAGTATTCTAAGAACATAAGACTCAAAGTGTGTGGCTTTCAACATCCTGAAGGACTAAAATTATTCTTGTGGCATAGATGGAAACTTGATCAGGAAGAATGTTCCTTGTAGTCACAGAACACTTTGTTGAGTACATGACAACTGTGGGGCACTCAGTGTGAAGATTGAATAAGGATTTATATGGATTAAAGAAGGAACCCAAAGAATGGTATGACATGATTGACAATTTACTGATGAGATTAGGATTTAAAAAGAGCAATGCGGATCCTAGCCTTTACTTTAAGGTTGTGGATGATGGTCTAGTAATACTATTGTTGTATGTGGATGACCTATTTCTAATAGGTGTGGAAAATCTCATCTTAGAGGGTAAGAGAAAAATTGGTTGTTGAGTTTGAGATGAAATATCTCGGGATGATGCATTACTTTTTGGGTCTCGAGGTATGGTAGATACATGAAGAGATATTTCTGAATCAAGGGAAGTATAAAGTAGAAATCTTAAAGAGGTTTAGGATTTTGGATTGCAAGGCAATGGCTACACCTATGGTATCAAATCTGAATTTGTTGCAATATACAAGTTTAGAGACCATGGATGTTACTTTATACAAAGATGTGGTGGGTTCATTGATGAACTTGAAGAACACAAGACCATATATACATTTTGTTGTGAACACCCTAAGTCAATATATGGGGCATCCCAGGTAGGTTCATTTGGTAGCTAAAAAACATGTGATGAGGTATCTTAAGGGTACATTGGATTATGGTCTCAGGTGTGTGACATACCATGAGTTTGGGTTATATGGATATTCATATTCATATTGGGTCGACAATATTCCTGATCAGAAGAGTACTTCAACATATTTCTTTAGTCTAGGCTCCAGTATGGTTTCATGGAGAAATAGGAAGTAGTTGTGTGTATCACTCAGTATGGCTAAGGCATAGTATATGGAAGCATGTGAAACAAGTTGCAAATCAACGTGACTTCAGAAATTGCTAAATATTGGACTGAATTTAACTTATAGGTAATACCTACAAGAAGAGGATGATGATAATTGTTCTGGAGGACAAGTGATGAAGTCATCAGGTTGAAGATCCAGTTGATATTCAATGCTTGATAGGGAGCCAAACATTCAGTTCCATAGGGAGATGGGTACTACATTAAGGAGCAGGAGGCTCCGCCGGATGTAGGAAGTAGTTATGTGTGGCGCTCAGTATGGCTGGAGCTGAGCATGTGGTAGCATGTGCAGCAAGTTGTGAAGCAGCATGGCTTCATAAATTGAAGACTATTAGACTAAATTTGACTTGTAGGTAATACCTACAAGAAGAGTATGACGAGACTTGTGTTGGAGGAAAATGAAGTCAGCAGGTTGAGGATTCAGTTGATATTCAATGCTCGAGAGGGAGATGGATGGTCAGTTCCAGAGGGAGATGGGTACTACATTAAGGAGTAAGAGGCTCCACTGGATGCAAGAAGCAGTCATGTGTGGTGCTCAGTATGGCTGAGGTTGAGTATTTGGTAGCATGTGTAGTAGAAGTGTGTCTTTGAGAACTATTGTCTCAGTTATTTGGTCTCGAATTGGAGGTGACCTGTATTTGGTGTGACAACCAGAATTGCTTGAAGTTGTTAGAGAACCCCCTGGTCTATGATAGGTCAAAGAATATTGAGATCATATATGACTATATCAGGGATATGGTGCAAAAGGGAGCATTGAGGCTCCAATTTCGTGACTATAGAAGATCAAGTTGCAGACATTCTTACCAAGCCACTGTTGAGGATGAAGTTTGATTACTTTAGGGACAAGCTTGGCATGGTCCCTCTTTAGAGGGATTGTGAAAAATGGTTGGCACTGAGACATGTGGAACTCATCTAGCATGAAAAAGTGATGGGACTGAGTGTTCTCATCCAACATGAAAAAGGGTTGGAAATGAGACAGGTGGAACTCAGATAACATGAAAAAGGGTTGGCACTAAGTGTTCTCATCCAACTTGAAAAAGCGTTGGCAATGATACATGTGGAACTCATCTAGTATGAAAAACAGTTGACATTGAGTGTTCTCATCCAGCATGAAAAAGGGTTGGCACTGAGATAGGTGCAACTCATCCAACATGAAAAAGGGATGAAATTGAGTGTTCTCATCCAACATGAAAAAGGGTTGGCACTGAGACACGTGGAACTCATCCAACATGAAAAAGGGATGGCACTAAGTGTTCNTGAGATAGGTGGAAATCATACAACATGAAAAGGGATGGCACTAAGTGTTCTCGTCCATCATGAAAAAGGGATGGCACCGAGACAGGTGGAACTCATCCAACATGAAAAAGGGCTGGCACTGAGTGTTCTCATATAGCATGAAAAAGGGATGGCACTGAGACATGTGGATCTCATCCAACATGAAAAAGGGTTGGCACTGAGACCAAGGATGCACATGATCATGTATTGATGCATTGTAGGGTAGTGGATGTATTGGGGACATGTTGTAGTTATTTGAGAACTACCCACGGGCCTTGGATGCATTGGCTATGAAGTAACAAGGGTGCACATGATGAGGTACATATGCATTGAGAGGTAATGGATGTCATGGTGACATGTTGAAGATATTTGAGAGCTACCCACAAGTAATCTTCACAGGTAATATTGGCATAATGTAGAATGTCTCCCTCACTGAGAGGGAGTGTTGATGTTTGGGAAACATCAAAAAGACATTCTACTAGATTAATAATTAATAATATGATTATTAATTATAATATTAATAATGTAATAATATATTTATAATATAAAGTATATTTATATTATATGTATAATATAATATAGAGTATAAATATATTTATTACCCAAGGGACGCATCTATTCATGGATGGTCACCATGGTCACCATATGTTCTTTATATATAGAACACTCATCATTGTAATAAGATATTAATTTCACATACAATATCATCTCTTATCAAAATTCAACACCTTCTAAGGGAAAAAAACCCTAACATAACTTCTACCGTCAGATCTACGAACTTATAATGAACAATCCAAACTGACTATGAAATTACCCACCCTTCTCTAGATGTGGGGGTGGAAATCCCCCCCACACCTCACCGTCAGGTAATGGCGTCCAAACATGGTTGAAACAATACCTTTGAATCATAAAGATAACTAGGCTCCACAACCAACAATCTCCCACTTTGAGACTGATCATCACAACTCCACTGCTTCTATACCTATTGGAATATCATCCACCTTCGACCAGAAAAATTTATAATCTTCACCTTCACACTTGAAGTCCAAATGAAATTGAGCAGGAACTCAATTTGTCCATTGTTACTACCTTTGTTAACATGTCTGCATGATTCTGAATAATATATATCTTTTCCAACTTCAATTGTCTATCTTCCAAAGCAAATAATATGAAATGGTACCTGAGATGTATATGATTAGTATTAGAATGGAAGGTTGAGTTATTTGCAAGATAAATGGCACTCTGGTTGTCACAATACAACCTGTTATTCTATTAATTCTTTCCCAATTCCTCCATAAACCTTTGTAACCAAATCATCTCTTTACTAGCCTCTATAGAAAAAACATACTTTATTTCCATTGTTGAAAGTGCAACAACCTTTTGTAGTTTTGAAATCCAATTTACTGTTGTTACACCTAGAGTAAAAAACATATTGTTATTGGATAAATCGGTAGGTGTAGACACTAACTGATATCCCTAGATCCACCTATATATAGAACAAAAAACACCAGAACATGACGCTTTCCTTAAGTTTTAGATATTGAATTTACTAACGAAAGAGGGATAGGTGACATATCGTTTAAATGTCGCTTCCTCTTTCTATCTCCATCCTAGCTTCGTTCCAACGCTCATACAATGATGAACCTGCAAAATAATGAAACTAACCAAAGTGATAGTAATAGCATAAACTCAATATAAACGTATGTATGTGATCAAGGAATCATACAATAAAACACAACAAGCTTTATAGGAAAGAATCATATTACTGTATCATATTAAATGTGAAAGAGATATTACAACCATGGCCTTGATGTCATAATGTCCCTTCCAACTATCCTTCGTTCCCCAC
>SNQJ01S0019900.1:300886-311740 GCA_010110895.2 Picea sitchensis
ACTTAGCCCTTCTCCATGAGAGCTCCTCTCCTTTTATAAGCTGAAGAGGATAAGGTGAGGAGGTTAGGATGATCCCACTAATTCATGAAAGCGAGTAAGATCCAAACCATTCAGATGCCACCTCACCATGGAAGTTTATCATTCTAGAAGATTCGAGAAAACACTCGTTTTTCCCACATGTAAGCATTCTCGCACCCTGCCTATAGAGCATACTGCGAACTCGTCGCAACCTAGCTATGATGCAGCCTACGAGAATCAGACATTCTTGCACCTTAGCTATAATGCATCCTGCGAACTTCATCTTTAATAGGGTTTTTATAAAGGAAAATGCAACTTATTTTCTTAGGAAAATTTCTTCTCCCTTCTTTCTTCAGGAACTCATGCCACTGACTCCTCTGAAGACTACATATAGGTTTACATCATTAATGGTGATAGGGATGATGAAAATAATGTGTAACACATACCCTGTGGTGCTCCTCTTGTTATCTTTATCACCTTCCATATTTGAATCAACATATACTTGTATAAAAATGTCTAAACCTCCAAAAAAATAATGCATGAGTAACAATACCTCTGAAATACCTGAGGATCCACTTTACTTCCTGTTGAGCACTCAACACATCCTAAAAACCTTATCAAATTTTGTCACTTTTTGGGTACCACTTGTTTTCTTCACTATCTGACCTGATTTCACTTTGGGAAATGGTTTACCTTTGTTTTGTTTTCATGTCTCTTATCACCTAGTCAAGTTTGTTTAAACTTGTGAAACCTCTTTTCTAAAAAGACCTTGACACCCTAATTAAGAATCAACATTTGAATACTGCACCTAACGCGCTCAGGTTCATCGTCGGTAAAAATTCAAGCAAGTAAAGGAACCACACAAAAACAACAGTCTCCAAGTGCTGATCCTGATCGGCATTGGCAAAAGGTGGATTTGTTTTGTGTAATTTATTCGCATAAAGGTTCAAGGGATAGTTGATCCCCTTCGGCATCAGAAAAATACAGGAAGGACAGGCGTTAACAAAGGACGTAAAGAAATCATCGATAGCCGATTCCCGATGCGCCTTATTGGGATTGGGGAAAACAAAAAAGTTTACAACAATCATTTGGTTGTGATTAAATTATCACCGATTGTCGATCCCCGATGCGTTTTCGGCATCGGGACTTTTTCGAGAGAGCTGATCTGAGAGAACCTAGGTAAGTTTATCGTCGATCGTCGATCCTTGACACTTTTTGGCATCGACAATATAGTATTTGGTTTTAGAACGTATGGATTAAAGAAGGTCCTGAATCCAATTAACACGAGCAAATGAAGTCATTGGTATCGAATACCACGTGTCTTTACCACCCAAGGGGGCCATACAAGCTAGTTTTTGTTTTAGTTATTTTTAGATTCCCTGGGTCCTAGTCATGCCCCCTAGGAAACTTTTCCACATCAGCTCTATACGACAAGTTTGATCGGTGTCAGAGATTTTGCACCACCTAAATTAGGGTGTTTGGGGCCACATATCCTAGCCACTCATGTCCCAAACCAACTCATCGTGGGAGAAATATGTTATCAGGCCATCCTGTAGGGCTATAATGCCACATTGGTCAAAGACAAGAAACATGCTTTCATACCCAACATTTTTCATATAGGGTTCTTTCCAGTGAAAGATACTGCTTAAGCCAAACAACAGGGGCTTAACCAACTAGAATTCAGATTCCAGACAGGCCGATTCCGCAAGAACAATCCTAAAGGCCTGGTCTTCCAACATGATTTACAAGTATCATCCTGCTAGATGTATGCTCATGATAAGTTTGAGGACGAAATTTTCATAGAGTGCACCTAGGACTGGGATGAGGTGGTGCAGAGGATGGAGAACCAAAACATGACCAACTTCAAGGCCATGAGCATGGATGAACGAGTGGAAATGATAGAGAAGTTGGCTCAAGAGGCCCTCAGAGCCAGAGAAGAAATCAAAGCGTCAGAAACAACAGAGGCACAAAGAAGGGGATTTCTCTTGATAGAAGGGGAACAGAGAATCATTGATCAATTTCAAAATGACCCTTATTTGGTAGAGATGATGAGGATCCCCACTGATGACCCAATCGAAGAGCTAATACATCTTGAAGAAACCACTGAGTCAGAAAACCCTGAAGCTCCACCACCACAGGTCAGATCACCAAGGAAAAGTTTGGCTTGACCCGATATAGCAAGGAAATCATGGAGAACAAGTATACCAAATCCCTTGTTTGATTTAATAACCATCTACGATGATGAGGAGAGTTCAGAGGTGTCCTTGGTTACTCCGGTGCAAATTACAAAGGAAAAAGAACATGACAAAGCATCCACATCGGGTCCCGATGCTTGAATTCATAGCCACCCGTAGAAAGAGAATGAGGTAGAAATTTATTTGGACACTGAGCCACTCGAAATAATGTCAAACCCAATGGACAACTCGAGGGATGAGCTAGGATTGGGCAGATAGGAAGAAGAAATCCCACAATAGTAAATCAACATTTCAATGGATGATTATCAAGTAAATACCGAACCTACCCCTGATTGCTCAATTTTGGCCGGTAACTTTATAGCCGATGAGAAATGACCAGAGGTCGAGCCATCACAGTACCTAGAAGAGGTTTAGGAACCTAGCCTTGAACAGATACACACAGTCATGAGGCTGAGAAACACTCTAACTTGGGGAGAAAAAAAAATATTGAACTAATTGATGAGTTCATCGATATAAAAGAAATCACCTACGACCGAAAGAGGAAATCCATCATGAAGAGAACCACTAAGAAGAGGAGGCTTACATTGGATAGTTCGATCCTCATCACCACAGAGGAGAAATTCATCAACACAGAGCATGCCAAAAAATCCAAGCTTATCAGCATAGGGATGGAGATCACAGATGCCTCCCTAGATAGAGCAAGGAAATATGAAGAGGAGCTAGTCGTTGTACTAAAGGAGTTGGATCATCTGTGCCACTAGGAAAAATACTATGAAGACTCCATGCAAGACATGATGTTTTTGAGAAGTGAGTTCCAAGACACCTATGGAAAATTCATGAGTGAACGAGACCTTTTCACTATAGGGATAGTCAACTTCCAAGAAGACACCCTTATGGCACTAGCGACGTGCAAAGATGTGGAAAGATGGTACAAGAAGGGCCACCAAGCGGTGGAAATAATTGATTACATTAGCGTGGTTCAAAAGGATTGAGACGCTGAAGAGAACAACATTCGGGTGTTAAGGGGAAATAATATAAATCGTATAAGGAAGTTGGCCGAATACTGGGTGAAGATGGCCCAAGAAACTCAATGATAGATTCAAGAGAAATGGATCGATTGTGAAAGAAGCTGGGTCAAGATCAATCGGGAGATGAGAGGCATCAGTCTCCCAGAATTTGGTTCACCTGAGGACTTTGTCGACTTGCATGACGTAGTCAAACAACATGAAGAACAAGACTCATTGTGGATTACAGAGATAGAAAAGGTGGAGAACATGGTGCCAGGTTAAGTACAACGGTTCACGAAGCACCCGATCAAGGCTCGAATAGTATTACAACAGTTAAGTGCTAAAATAGTCAAGTATCGTGCACTGGCAGTAAAAATAAAGGAGATCCTTATGACCCCGATGGACCAACATAGATTCCCGTATGCCAACACATGCGAGGAAATCTTCATCAAGTGGTCAGAGTATGAGAAGAGTCATCCACTTAGGTGAAACCATTTGATGACTTCTAGAAGATAGAGAGATCGAAGCGCCATGTGGCGATGTTTTGTTTTACTTAAATTGCACTTTTGATAGTTATTTTTAGTTAATAATTTGTTATAAATAAGAGGATTGACCTTTTAGAAGAGATCGAAGGTTTTGGCAAAGACCCTCATTTTTGTAATTGTAAAGAACTATTTTGGAACTAACTTAATTGAGAAGTCTTGTTTAGGACCGAAGACAAATTTATGTTTTACATCAAAGGCGTGTGTGATTGGATCTAAGGAGGAATTAATTCTGACTTTATCTCATGAATGGATGCTGTAATAATTAAGAGTTTCTAAATCTATTGATAAGTTAGATGATTCAATATTTTTATATTTCTTGTCTCTAATGATGGAAAGAAAATCATTGTGTTAATGTGTGATTAATGGTTAGATCTAAGGAAACTATTTTTGTTTCCATCATTTTATTGCATGTATGTTTTCTTTTAATAATTGTATCTCAGTCAATAATTAAAATACCAGTAAGTTGATGTATCTGTACTAGGATTGTCATAGGTATGAAAATATTTTTTTGCATGCTTGAGCACTAAGGTTATCCCAAGCTTAGCATTCTTTAGTAGTTAATATTTCCCATTTTACCCTGTTGGTTTATACCAGTACACATATTTTAGCAGACCCACATAATAAAATAAAATACAAAAGAGAACGATCAAACTTAAGGAGGAACTTTCACAAGAAGATATCCTGTAAATCACTACGAAAATCCCATCGATTATTTGTTTGTATCGACAGATATAGAGAACCATTCCATGATCAAACGCTGTAGATTCTAATTGTGCGTGAGTCACGGGTTTGGTTCTTGCTGTTGAGTTAAATCGATTTAGGAACCCTCAACAAAAATGGTGCTAGAAGGAGGGCTGATGAATGAATGGATAACAATATTTCTGATATAATATTTCACACATCCTGTTGATTCAAAAAACCCACATGCATGGCTAGTCATTCTCAAGACAACCCACATACACTGAGTAATCCTGAAATGAGTAACTCACCCTAGTAAGAGGAAGAACATTTATTCCCTGAAATAACTTATGCTCTTCCCCACAAGGATTTGAACCGGTTCAGAAGAATCACAAGAGCTTACGCTCAAAAAATTGGAGAACTACCCTTAACTTCATTACTTCCTCATAGAAAACAAGTAAGCAGACCAGTGGTCGACACCCCCAACTAGGTTTCTATTCACATAGTAGAAGACCTAATAGATTTATCCCTCACCGAGATAGAACATCCCCTCAATCTAATCCTCGAAACACTAGCTGGTAACTACTCTGAGCCCGATGATTTTGAATATGATGAGGAAGAGTCTAACTTGGAATGCTCATCTTCAGATTCAGATGACATGGAGGATAACAATGATCATAATGCAGAAAGGGGAAACCTGCCTCAAAATAATCAACCTTGGTTGGCCATAGATGCTCTGGCAATCCCTGGATGAGTACATAACCTTCCTCGACATCCAGAAAAGTTACTCCCTAAATTTGACCCTGAAACTTCAGGATTGCCTGAAGACCATATCAATAAGTTCATACTAGTTATTCGACTGATGAATGTCCAACATGAAGACATAGTATGCAGGATTTTCCTTTATACCTTTGAAAATTTAGCCTCTACATGGTATTTTAACTTTCCTGTAGGGTCCATAACTAGTTGGATGAAGTTTCAAAAGGATTTTTTAGGCAAATTTGTAGAAGAAACCACTATAGGAGCTTTTATGGATGAGTTGTTAGCTGCCACCATGATTTCAAAAGATAAGGTTAAAGAATTCAATCAAAAATTCACCACTATCCTAAACAAATTTCAACCCGAAGCTAAACCCACTCAAGAGTTGCAAATCGAAGTATACGCTAATTCTCTCCCTGCTTCCATTTCCATGTTTGTAAAAAGGACTGCCAAAAATACCCTAGCTGAGAATTTTGAGGAAGCCAAAACAATTGAATTCCAAATGAAGGGATGTAAATAAGGCCAATCCACATTAGTTAAGAAGGAATGTCAACCTCCACCTAGGAGAGGACTCTTGTTGACCTGACCCCCAGGGAAACAAACAGAACAAGGTCTCGAAAAAGGAAGTGGAGACATAAAATAACTACAACGGATGATAAATAAGTTGTCAAATGAAATCATAGACAAGAAAAGAAGTGCATGGGAAGGAAACCAAGTCCAAAGGCCCTATAAACCTTTTTTTAAATAAATCCACCGTTCAAAGCAATTGAACCTCCCCCAACCAACTTAAACATCGACTTGGGAAATGTAGCATCCAACCCTTTCTGTACCTATCACCAGGAGAAACATTTTGAAAGAGACTGTCCATAATGGGTGCATGCCATGAATTTGATGGCCAATCAGTTCCTAGATGAATTTTCCCTTACCGAACAATCAAGCGTATAAACAATGAGTATTGTTGATCAGGAAGAAGTTGACCCACTGGAACAAACAACCATGTTGTTGTGGGACCCAGACTTGCAAATGCCTTCCGATGATCTATTTGAGGTTCAAGAACCACCCATTGACGTCTTGTATATGCAAACGTGAAGTAGGGGTCAACCTGTCTCAAATGAACATATCATTGCCCAAACTTTGGGATTAAAACCAACATCCAATCACCTGAAAGCACCTTTTATCTCCCAAAGAAACCCTATAAATATCCATACACGAGAATCACCCAAGATAGACTACAACATAGTAGAATATTTTAAAAGATTAAAGGCAAATGTATCAGTCATGGAAATGTGTAGAATTCCCCAGCAAAAGGACTTTCTGTTACAAGCCTTGCAGTCGGTAGAAAATCTTATAACAACCACTGAACAAGGAGAAAATCCAACCCTCATAGATCCAAAAAATAAACCAACTGTAAATGATTTCTCTGAAGATAAACAGGGAAATCCTTTTGTCCCACCATTCCTCTTGACATTTGAATTCTTCAACAAAAACATCCATAATTGTTTGGCTGACTTAGGGGCATCCTCTTATGTTATGCCATTATATATCTACAAGAAATTAAACGTAGTCCCTCTCAAAAATGATAAACATGTGATACAATTGGATAGAAACCGGGTGAAAGTTATGGGAGAACTCAAGGATGTCATGATCATAATGGCAACACACCTGAAATTTGTTCAAGTGATTGACATAGTTGTAGTAGATATCCTAGAATCTTATGGATTTCTACTTAGTCGATATTGGTCCGAGAAGTTGAATGGATACTTTAGCAAATACTAGGCTCACCTTTGGTTTCAATTAAAGGGGCACATGAACATGATCATGATCGATAGGGAAAGGTATCTCAAACATACTACCACCGATTTAGAAGACCTTAATGAACCTTCTTCGACATATTTCCCCGTGCTAGGAAACTACTCCTGTGACTCTGAGTGTTGTAATTTATCCCCTCTCTCATATGATGTTCCTCTTACTCAAAACTCCGAAAAAACTTTTCAAGAAAATGTACTGGCCACGGTGGAAGAAACCCTCTTCTGTCGAGAACCTCTGTTGAAAACCACAAAGCAAATGGGCGGAGAGGAGTAAATTGGTAGGAAAGGAGAAGCGGATGGTTTTCTCTTACAAGTTTGGACTTTGTACTTTGATGGGTCTAAATCACAAGAAGGGTCAGGAGTAGGGTGTATCCTTATTGATTCGAAGGGGAAACAAAATTTCCTCTCCTGTAGACTAGAATTTGAATGCACTAATAACACCATCGAGTATGAAGCTTTAGTGCAAGGGATAAATAAATCCATAGATTTAAACGTTAAAGAAATAAAGTTTTTCAAAGACTCTGAAATCATCGTTAGGCAAGTAAGGAACACTCTACACTACAACTCTCCCCACCTGAGGAATTATCAATAGGAAGTGCACAAACTAGTAGAACATTTTGAAGCCTTCAACATTAAAGCGATCCCCATAGAAAATAATACTCATGTTGATTCCCTAGCCACGACTGTCACAAGGCTATCCTCTTTAGAATACTATGAAGCCTCTCGGTTAATTGTTGAGCTATTATACAAGCCATCAATGCCCAACAATATCTCTAATTGGAAAGTCTTTGAAGGAGATGAACAAATCATAAAAAATTTAACCAATCAGGAAAATTTTAAATATCTGGGTATTGACGATGAAATATTTTAGGAGAAACTAGTAGAAACCGATCCCCATGAACAAAGATATGAAATAGATCATTCGACTGACAAACCAAGGTTTCACATAATACTGAAAGGGGTATCCAATTTGGAGAACATTTTTAACATAAGGGAAATATTTAAGGGGTAAACAAACACAAAGATAGGGAGTTCTTGTCCCATGTACAAGACTATAAATCTAGGAACCTCAGAGAACCCTAAGAATATAAATCTTGGCAAGACAATATCTAAAGAAGAAAGGAAAGCCTATGTCGAACTGTTCAGATAATATCAATATGTTTTTGCATGGTCCTACCAAGATATGAAAACTTATGATACTCGAATTATCCAACACATGATATCGTTAAAACCTAGAGTAAAACCCTTCCAACAAAAGCTCTAGAAGTACCACCCATCCCTGGAGCCTCTCATGTGTCAGGAGTTGAAGAAATTACTAGATGCTAAAATTATCTTTCAGGTTAGACACTCTTCCTGGTTAGAAAATTTGGTTCATGTCAGGAAAACGTTTGGGGAGATCCATCTGTGTGTGGATTTCATAAATCTCAAAAGAGCATCAGAAAAGGACAACTACCTAGTCCCACCGATGGAGCAACTCTTGCAGACCGTGTCTGGTTCTGAGATTTTCTCCTTGCTGGACGATTTTTCAGGTTATAACCAAGTTCTAGTTTCAGAGGAAGACCGATTGAAAACCACCTTCCAAACCAAGTGGGGAACCTTTTCTTATAAACTCATTCCCTTTGGGTTAATCAATGTAGGGGAAACCTTCCAAAGGGCAATGGGCGTAGTTTTTCGGGGACTGATCAACACATGTGTTGATACGGATTTTATGAGTAGAACGAAATGAATACATATTATTAATAGGTTCTTAACACAAAATAATAGAGATACAGTAAAATTGGTTTTCTATTCAATAAAGAAATAAGTTGAAATTGTAAAATGCAGCGGAAACAAGCTTGTTGGAATGGTGGCGGCTTATCTCTGAGAAGAGATGTGATGGTAGCGTGCATTCACAAGAAGAAGGTTACAGTGAAGCTCTAAAGGCCCTTTTACCATAAGGAAGAATTCTGAAAACCCTAGACATCCAAAAACCTAACCCTAGGAGATGAAGCGCCAAAAGTCATGTGGGCCCCGTTTGGGTAAGTTAGTACATCAACTTCCCGAGGTCGTAACTTTTGCATACGATCTCCATTTTAGGCGTGTGATAGCCTGTTGATAAGGTATCATCGAGGAGATTCATTTTGTCGGCTCAATCATGCCTTTGTCTATCATTGAGGAGCTTGATCCCGAAAAACCTTCATTTAGGCCCTCAAAATGGCCCCGGAAGTTAAAACTGCTAAAAATAGTAAATTGCCAAAATTGTCAGAAAACTGTTTTAAGCCAGTTGGAAAAGGTGGGTGGCCACCGATATCCATATGGATCAATCCTACATCCTTAGGAAGAAATGTTCTCCATTGCGTTGAGGTCCCCCATCAGATGAGGAAATTTCTGCTGAATTTGGCCCCGAGTGAGCCACTTGCCTTGGTGCAAGAGCTGCCCTGCTTTGACGACTCGATAAAGCTGGATCCTTTGTTGTTGAGTGCCCTTCATCTATTTGTCCACAATATGATCATTGGATTTCTGTTGTAGGTAGTCGGGGTTGAGCTCTATTGGTTTCAGTTGTTCTGCTACTTCTGAGGTGGCCAATAATGGTGGGAAATAAGGGCGAAGGAGATCCACGTTGAACACTGGGTGCAGACCAATGAAAGGAGGAATGTTGAGCTCAAAAGAATTATCCACCATGGCGTTGGTGATAGTGTATAGCCCATAACGGAGTGGGCGAAGCTTCCGATGATTTTTTGTAAGGTTTTCTTTCTGCAAGTGCAACCAAACTTTGTCACCCACCTGAAACTTATGTGACACCCGATGTTGATCATGGCACTATTTGTACTTGTCATTAGACTTATGTAGGATATCTTGAACCTATTGGCAGATGTGCTAGATTTACTCAATGAATTAGGTGGCTTTGTTAGCTTCAGTTAGAGCAGGAGATGGGTCGGTCGAGGTGACCGCAAGGGGAAGTGCAACATCTATGGGTCCCAATGGTTGGAATCCCAACCCCACTTGAAAGGGGCTGTGGTCGGTTGAGCTATGCAGGGCTTGGTTGTAGCTATGCTAGACATAGGGAAGGCTCTCATCCCATGTGTGAGGGTGATTTGAATTATACATGTGAAGGATATGCACAATCATTCGATTTACAACCTTGGTTTGGCCATCTATCTGGGGGTGGAAGGCCGTGGATTTGGTGAGCTTGGTGTCCAGCAGTGACCAGAGGCTCGACCAGAATGTATTGAAAAATTGACTATCCTGATCTGTGACAATGTTTTGTGGGATTCCAAAATGTTCCCAGAATCGTTCAAAGAAGAGCTTGGCAGTGGCCTCTTCTGTGATTCTCTTCTCGCAGGCAACTAGAATCACCATCTTAGAAAAGCGATCAACAACCACAAAAACACAATCATTTCCCCGCTTGGTGGAAGGGAGGCCTGACATGTAGTCCATTGAGATGGATTCCCATGGCTTGTCAGGAGTAGGAAAAGGGGTGTACAGGCCTTGTTTCTTAGTGGTCGGTTTGGAAATAGCGCATGTAGTGCAGGACCTGATATACTTGCCGACCTCCTATCGAAGTTTCATCCAGTAGAAATGTTTCGGTAGCATTGCCACTGTCTTTTCAATGTCGAAGTGTCCTGCCACCTGACTGTAGTGGGCTTCCTAGATTAGCTTCTCTCGCTCACTTTATGGAACACAAATATGGCCCAGATGACACAACAACCCATCCTGAAGATGGAAATTATCGACAACTACATTTTCACCCAACATTTGGTAGGTGGTGGTGAAGTCAGGGTTTGTCTCATAGAGTTGGGGCCATCCAGATGTCTCATGTCCACAAGAGTCTAGCACTGTGGTGAGTGCCGCGATTGGCGGTCTG
>SNQJ01S0019900.1:311750-333187 GCA_010110895.2 Picea sitchensis
CAATGATGTAGCCCAGGTAATGGACCCTGTCCATGCCGAAGGAGCATTTTTCCAAGTTGGCGTATAGCTTGTGCTGCCACAGGGTGTGCAAAACCTGCTGAATATGCTGTAAGTGTTTGGCCCAAGTCTTGTTGTAAATGAGAATGTCATCTAGATACACCACTACAAAAGTATTTGTGAATGGTCACATAATATCGTCTATCATCCTCATGAAAGTGGCTAGAGAATTTGTCGAACCAAAGGGCATGAACAACCATTCAAAAAGGCCTTCCTTTGACTTGAAGGTGGTCTTCCATACATCTATCTATTCTATCGAGACCTGGTGGTAGCCAGACTTCAGATCAATCTTACTGAAGTATTTGGCCCCCGTGAGTTGATCAAGGAGGTCATTGATTTGGGGAATCGGGTACCAGTTTCTGACTATGATTTTATTAAGATCTCGGTAATCAATACAGAGTCGCCAGGTTCCATCTTTCTTCTGTACCAGCATGATTTGGCTCCTGCAAGGTGATGAGATGGGGCGGATGTGCCCCTTGTGGAGTAGTTCTTGGATCTGTCGCTTGATCTCCTCATTCTCTAACAAAGAGCGACGATAGACTGGCCCATTGGGTAGCGGTGCGCTAGCGGTCAGATCAATGGGGTTCTTGACCTGGCAGTGCATAGGTACCCCTTTAGGTGAGGAGAAGATATCTGAGTATTCTTACATGACCTTATCTACTTTCTTCTGCTGTGTGGAGAGGTCGGCCGCAGAGACCCTGGATGTGGCTATGATCTTTCGCTTATTTTGAGAGAGAATCATGAAGAAGAAAAACTTCCCTGTTTGAGAGATGACCTTCCTGCATTGCTTAGTAGAGATCTAGGAAATAACACTAGGTGGGACTGCCTCAGGTATCCTGTACAATTTCTTATTCAAAGTAATAATAACACTATGAGTCCTAAACTGATATATAGCATGAAATTTCCATAAATAAGGTTGGCCCAAAAGAACATCACAAAATTTGAGAGGAGAAACATCACACAATACCTCGTCTTTGAAGGGCTTGATGTCATACGACAATCAACACTGTTAGCTGATGCATAGATCACTTCCTTGGCGGAGCCATCCAATGGTTTATAGTTGTGAGTGTGACATTGTTGGCAGGGCCAGCCACTTGATGACCTCTGCTGAGATGAGGTTCTTATGGCTACCACTATCAACGAGGAAGTGCAGCAGGGTTCCTTTTACCCACATCTGTGAATGGAAGAGGCACTCTCCTTCTTCTGGATCGTCTGGTTCACCAGGCTGGAGCTTAGTGGTAGCAATGGTGGCACTGGGTTCTGTGTCAATGATCCATCTTCCCCTTTCTGGTTCTAGGTGAGAGTCATAATCTGCATCTAATTCAGAGGCTTTCACTTCGGCCACCAGTGACTGCTTTGAGCGGTAGTCAGCAGTGTTATGCCAAGGGATCTTATGGAAGTCGCACCACTTCCCGGTATCTCTCTTTGTCTTTCCGGTTTCCTTCTTTGCTTGCAGCTTGGACTAGTTGTCCTGATACTATCCATCTTTGCTCTATCCTTTGTTCGATGGGTTGGGGCCACCCTTTCCTATCTTTTGTTGTGAGGGGTTCCTAGGCCCAAATTGCTGTGTCTTTTGTTTGAGATTATGCTCGATTTTGATGGCATATCAGTAGGCCGCGCCCAAGGATGAGATGTCCAAAAATTCCATTTCAGTCTGGATGTATCTATGCAGAGCACCGCGATACTTGAGCACCAGATTTCGCTCCGAATCTTTGATACCCAACTTGGTGTGCAAGGTATGGAAGATATTTGTGAAATCTAGCACTGCTTGGTCTCTTTCTTTCCATAGTGTGGTCCATTTGTTATATAGGTCATCAGAACTTCCAACAGGGTAGTATTGTTCCTTAATAGCATCCTTGAAGGATTCCCAGGAGGTCATGAATGAAAATAATGAGGTTTCCTCTGTTTCCTTTTGCTAGCAGAAAGTTTCCCACCAATATTTGACATGGGGAATGACTTTGAGGAGCGCAAAAGTAATATTTTCTTTATTAAAAAATTCATGTATAGAAAAATACCCTTCTAGTAGATTCAGCTACTTGTCTACATCATCTGCGTCTATCTGACCTTCAAATATAGGAATATAGAAGTTTATTTGTACCTTGAAGGGGGTGGCACCTCTGTTCGAAGAATATGCATCCCTTGTTGGTATCCAAAGGCATAACTAAGCCCCCAAAATGAATCTCCTCAATGATACCTTTCCAATGGGTTATCACACGCCTAAAACGAATATCGTATGCAAAAGTTACGACCCCGGGAAGTTGATGTACTAACTTGCCCAAACGGGGCCCACATGACTTTTGGCGCTTCATATCCTAGGGTTAAGTTTTGTGATATCATCAAGGAGATTCATTTTTGGGGCTCAATTATGCCTTCGAATTTCATTGAGGAGATCGATCCCGAAAAACCTTCATTTAGGCCCTCAAAATGGCCCCGGAAGTTAAAACTGCTAAAAATAGTAAATTGCCAAAATTGTCAGAAAACTATTTTGAGCCAGTTGGAAAAGGTGGGTGGCCACCGATATCCATCTGGATCATGTGTAGTAGTTTATTTGGACAATTTGACTGTGTATTCAAAGAATAGAGAAGATCACATCCAACACGTAACCCATATTTTTGAAAGGTGTAGGAAATATGATATATCTTTAAACCCTAAGAAAACTATCTTTGGTGTCAAGGAAAGGAAGCTATTAGGTCATATTATATCTCAAGAAGGAATTCACATAGACCGAGAATGAATATATATTTAAACCCTAAGAAAACTATCTTTGGTGTCAATGAAAGGCAGCTATTAGGTCATATTATATCTCAAGTAGGAATTCGCATAGACCGAGAACGAATTAGGGCAATAGATTATCTTCCATTACCCCACAACAAAAAGGCTATGGTTTTCTTTCTTTGGGAAAATCAATTTTGTGAGGAAGTGTTGGCCCTCGACCAAGTTTTGGAGACCCTTGGTTGTGGTTGACCACTTTTGGGACTTCGACAGGCTAGTCGAAGATGGAGCGCCCAGGCAAAGCAGAGATTGCGTGATCTCACGCCCTTTTACGGGCTTTTTGGGTTTAGGGTTTATGTGTAAGCCCATGGGTTTACCCATGCTTATGCCTCTTTTGTAATGTATAAATAGGGAGCTAAGAAGTGTAAGAAGTAGTAGTGTATGTATGTGGCTTAGTGCAAGTATTCGTAATCGACTTTGTGCATACTTTGTGTCAAGACTTGCATAGCTAAGTGAAAGTGATTATAAAAGGCTTTGTGCACAGACTGTGTAGAGGCTTGGTTCTTGGACCTAACTCGAGGAAGGAGGATCTGGTGAGGTGCGTGAATATCTCATGTCCTATGCAGAGTTGGCTTCGTGGCTTTGTGCATGTAAGAAGATTGAGGGAGAATAATAAAGAAGAAGAAGAGTTGGTGGACGTAGCCCCACATTGGGGGTGAACCACGTATATCCTGTGTTGTGGTTGCTTTGTGCGATATGGTTGATATCATATTGATGTGTTCTATGCTTAGTGTTGTAATCTTTATGTATGTTAGATGCATCTGATGTAGTATCTTGGTGCCTTATATGTGAATGAATACTAGATCTACTTTGATGTTATGTGTTGAATGGTTAGATGTTCTCAGATCTTGATGAATACTGTGTTGTTATGTAATTAGGGTTTAACCTACAATGTGAATAAGGGTTAAATACTAATGCATATTATTGGCTAAGTGCTTTGTTAAAGTGTTGTGATCACAGATCTGTGTCCCAACTAGGTTGTAGACACTTGAGTCCTACAACCCCCCCTGCCTCTACCTCGGGTGAGACTTCATCTGCTTCACAGGTGTTGCCGAAAGGGTTGGTAGTTAGGGTTTTGTTGGTGCACTATTGAAGCATTCAACCCTGGGTCTGCCCCTGTGCCAACAAATGTTTCCATTGCTGGGACTTGAAACTATGATTGCTGGGAACTGAAGAAAATATAATTTTTTTTGTGTAGATCTGTTGTTGTAGTGCGTAGTATTCTACTTGACTTATGAAGCTCTCTGCTAAGAAGGGAATCGGATCTGAAGAAAAGAGGTAAGATTTTAAATCTTTGTGCTCTGATAAAGGTAATATAAGTGGAAATTGTTTCTTCGAAAGAATGGATCTAGGTATGTTTGATAGATTTTGTCCTAGTCTCAAAACTAGGGCACAACTAGAAGAAAGAAGATTTGATATGAATAGATTTGATAAAGTTAATGGAAGATATGTTATTCCTATGCATAGAAAGAATTTTTGGACTAACAAGTGGATGCAGGACCCTAGAAAGAATTTTTTGAAGGTCCATCATTGTGATCCTAGTGTGCAGTAAAGGAAAGGTTGGGGATCATTTAAAAGAAAGAGAGGATTGACTCTTTGTTATAGTTGCAGAAGACCGAGACATCTTTCTAAGGAATACCCTAGTACATGTCCTATTTGTCTTTGCTGTAAATCTGTTGATCATGAAGTTTTGGATTGTCCTAGAATGATTTCTAAAGATGAAAGGATGAATATGAGACAAGAAAACCATGGAGAAGGTAAAGAGACTAAGGGTATGCTAGAACACCATAAAAAATCAGAGGCTATATTATTATACATGAAAGAAACATTGAATGATCACAACGACATCAATTTACTAGAGATATTAAAAGAGAAGTAGTGCATAGAAACAAGAATAGGGGACTTTGACATAGACTGTGTATTGGATGCAGAAACACAGGTGAACATTATGCCAAAAATTACTTGGGAAATTTTGGGAAAGCCTGCTATGATTCCTTCATTGGGAGGAATAGGATTTTTTAAAGGAAAGATGATAACCCTATGTGGAAGACTTACTCATGTACCTATGATTGTTCATGGAACATCGACAGAAGAAGAATTTGAGGTCATTAAGATTGTTGATAACAACGCTCCTTTTGCACTTTTGTTAGGAAGGACTTGGATTGAGAGAGATCAGATCCGAAAAAAAGAAGAAGAGCAAGATATAGAACAAAAAAAGCAAGAACTAAGGGATTTCATGGCTAGGAGAATATCGTGCTTAATAGAAGAACAAGAGGACATGTCGAAGAAATTGAGGGCTAGAGACCTGGATGTCGAAGTTGAAAGAACACAATAAGGCTTAAATAACTTATCCATGTAGAAGAGAAGAGCACCTACTCTAGAAAAAGTAAGGGGAGAAGTATTACCCTCGAACCTTGTGAAAGACCCTCAATAGTGCAAAGTTACTATGCTAATAAAAGATAAGAACAAGAATGGAAAAAGGAATCCAGAGATGCATATCATAGGAAAGAAATCAAGAAATCTCAGTAAGAAGAAAGCAAAGCTAGAAAAATCACAGGATATTCCAGAGAGGACTTCACAGAAGGAAGGCTTGTAGAACTTGAACCTCACCAGAATAGCAAAATAACACAGACTGACACTTCTCCATGGCGAAGAAATATGACCATTGGAGGGGTCCTGACCATTAGAACGATGCTCCAAAACGGTTAGAAACAAAATTATTTCATGGAAAGATCACCATTGGACTGTTGGGACTGCACCATAATGGATGTAATCATATTGATTAAGGCATTCCTGCTCGTTTGAGGAATCCGTTACGACATTGTCTATTTAGACTGTCACATGTCTCACTGAAGACACTTTTGCAAAATAAGATTTTTGAGCCCATAGAGAACTGATTGCTACCGTGATGTGCATTTGAGACCTCACCAACAACATCGTTTACCTTGAGTGTCCGTTCACCTACCCGAGACATCTGATCTAGAGTGTGCATGTCGGACAACCTTAGCGTAGTAGAGAATTTTTTCGAGGAGATCCTAATAGACCTTATGGATAAGAAGGTCATGTCCGTAGGAGCATAGGCTTCATTGATGAGAGGATTGCAAGCATCCCCGTCGATCTAGGCCATCCCGAACTACTACAAAGAAAATAAGTAAGCACCATGATGACCAAGCGAATGCGAAGCTCATCTTATCGGTCTTACCTGACTATATCCTATGTTGGCCCTTGACGAGGTTTTATTGATATCTGGTCAAGTTTGACCTATTTTTGGACTTCGATAGCTTATCGAAGGAGGAGCGCAATATGAAGAAGATATTGCAGGATCTCGACCCCTTTTTGGGTTGTTTTTGGGATGTGGGAATATGTAACGAGAATGGGATGTCATCCCATGGGTTTACCCATGTTTAGGCCTATTTGGTATGTATAAATAGATGTATAGGAAATGTAAGGAAGAGAATGAATGCATCTATGCGATGTTAGTATACAATTAGGCTAAGTGCCAAGAGTTGGATCTGTGTGATCAAGAATTGTAAGGCTGTGTATACAGTCTGAAACTTGCAGAGTTAAGTGAAATCCATTGTAGCAATACTGTGGAAGGCTTAGTGGTAGAATGCAAGGAAGAAGGATCTAGCAAGCCATGTAGATCTTCTTTCCTATGCGGAGTAAGGGTTTTGAGGCTCTGTACTTGTAACCAATTGACTGAAGACAATAAAGAAGAAGATTTGGTGGATGTAACCCCAGGGTGGGGGTGAAACACATAAACACCATGTTGTTATGCTTTGTGCTTGTCTTAATGTGTTTATAAAACTCTCTTGCTAAGTGCTTTGATAGATATAGATAAATCTTCTCATGCTTTGTGCTAATTATGTGTAAGAATGTTAGATCTGATCCACATGAAGATGCTTAGTGCTTGATCTACTAGATATAACTTGCTTGTTCATGTTAGAATGCTTAAATACATCAGATCTGAGTGAATGATGTGATGCTCTATTCTATCCGCACAATAGTTATTGGTTGAATATTGATGAACTATTGATGCTAAGTTCCCTGTTAAGTATTATAATCATAGATCTATGTCCCAGCGAAGGTTGTAGACACTTGAGTCCTCCAACCACCCCTGCCTCTACCTCGGGTGAGACTTCATCTACTTCCCAGGTGTTGCCGAAAGGGCTGGTAGTTAGGGTTTTGTTGGTGCGTTGTTGTAGCATTGAACCCTGGGTATTCCCCTATGCCAACAAATGGTTATGTTGCCAGGACCTGAAACTGTGATGATGGGAACTAAGAAAGAAGAAGCTTTGTGCAAAGATTCATCTTGAAGTTGTGGAAGCTCAATGCATAGATCTGTTTCCCTAGTGCACAGTATTCTACTTGACCTGTGAAGCTTTTTTCTAAGAGGAAGGTCAGATCTAAAGAAAAGAGGCCATATCTGAAGAAAAGAGGTAAGATTTGTAAGCTCTGTGCTTTGATAAAGGTAAGAATAGTAGAAAAATTCTAGATCTGAAATCTTTGTACTCTGTAAAAGTAAGATAATTGGAAAATTTTGTTTCTAAAGTATGGATCTAGTTATGTTTGATAGGTTTTGTCCTAGCTTGAAAACTAGGGCACTAATAGATGAAAGAAGGCTTGATATGAGTAGATCTGATAAGAATAGTGAAATATATGTTATACCTATGCATAGAAAGAATGTTTGGACTAACAAATGGATGCAGGATCCTAGAGATAATTTGTTGCAGGTTAGCTCTTATGATCCTAGTGCGCAGTATCGAAAAGGTTAGGGATCATTTAAATGAAAGAGAGGATTAACCCTTCATTATAGTTGCAGAAGACCGAGACATATTGCTAAGGAATTCCCTGGGAAAAGACCTAGTTGTCTTTGTTGTAAAGCTATGGAACATAAAGTGTTGGATTTCCCTATAATGATTTCCAACATGGAAGAAATGAATCTAAATAAAGAAAATTCTAAGGCAGATCTAGAAATGGTAGAACCCCAGAAAGAATCAGAGAAAGTATTGTTGCAAATAAATGAAACCCTGAATGACCATCGACATGTCAGATTATCAGAGATATTCAATGAAAAAGAATGCATTGAAGTAAGAATAGGAGACTTTGACATTCACTGTGTTATAGATGAGGAAACACCACTGAATATCATGATAAAGAGAACTTGGGAAGCTATAGGGAGGCCTGCTATGATCCCTTCATTAGGAGAAATAGGACTATTCAAAGGAAAGATGATAAACCTATGTGGGAAGCTCGCTCGCATACCTATGAATGTTATTGGAACTTCGACAGAAGAATATTTTGAGATTATTAAATTTATTGAAGACAACGCCCCATTTACCATGTTACTAGCCAACCCTTGTATTGAAAGAGATCAGGCTAGAAGGAAAGAATAAGAAGTAGTGTTAGAACAATAGAAGCAGGATTTAAAATAATTCATGACTAGAAAGATCACACACTTGATTTCAGAACAAGAGAACATATCGAAGCTATTTAACACTAGAGAAGCTATTACCCCTGAATCCTAGGAAACAATCTCAACAATGCGCAGTGACTATGTCAAAAGAAGATGAGAATCAGAATGGAAAAATACATACTGGGACAAAGTTCATTGGAAAGAAGGATAGAAAGCTAAGTAAGAAGAGGGATAAGATTGAAAAGTTACAGAAGGTTCCAAAGGGAACCTCACAGAAGGAAAATTTGCAAAATTGGAGATTTGTCAGGATATCAGAACAACGACACATGGCGAAGAAACATAGCCGTTGGGGAACATTATAATCATTAGATCAATGCTATGAATGGATAGAAATCCATTTATGGCTATCTATCTCACCATATGACCATTGAGACCATACCATAATGGACAAAACCGAGTTAATGAATACCTCATACCCATTGCAAGTGACCCATTGTCAAGTTACCTATTTATCCCACTGCACCACGCACCGAGAACAATTTTTCCAATTGAGAATTTGAGCCCATAGACTACGTTAAGTTTATACCGTGATCATCATGCTTCTTCTCTCTCTCTCTCTTTATGATTTCTAAGAAACCCCCCCAAACATGAGATTGTTAACCCTGAGCGTGTATGTCGGACGAGTTGAGTGCTACATAAAGAGTTGTTGAGGAAGTTTTGATTGACCTGATGACTGAAAGAGTCATGTCAATGTCTACAGGTATACAAGCATCATCCATGAGAGGACTTCCAGCTTCTCCATCCACTGTTCGAGGAACAAGACCATCCCAACTGTCCGTTGAGAAGAAAACTAAGAACATAGATGACTTAGCGAATGCTAAACTGATCCCAACTATCTTACCCATTTCAAGTATGCCTTAGTCACTACGTACCTCCCCAAGGGGATATGTGCAGTGCGAGCAGACCAAGATAAGATCACAGCATTGAAGTTTAGTGACTTCAACTTGGGATATCGCAAAGTCTACAACATGTTATCCCCACATAAGTACTTGACTAAAACTAAAGGGAAGAATTCAAAGTTCGTCCCTTAGCAATGGACCCATGACCTCGCACAGTCCACCCTGCTGAAAGTCATGAAGATTTCTCACTTCGGAAGACACCAAGAGGTGAATGCATGTGTCAAACTATTGTTGTCTTGTTACCATGGCAGATATTTATGGTTGAAATTCCGTATAATAGTTGATCCGACGTTGATCCATCAGATCATGGGGTTAAGCATGCAAGGACCCGACCCACAGGATTTCTATCTTGGAAAAGCCATGGACCATGCTCTCACTAAAATAATCAAGGACACTTATGGTGATGTCGATAAAGGAATGCGAGGCTACAAGATTTATTTTATCCAGAGTGGCATAGTGTGTCTCACTCCACCGAATAGCTGATACATTCAAATCTAGCCTTCGACGAGTGCAAGATGAAACAACGCAAACCACCCAGGATTTGAAACAAGTACAAGGAGTACTTTTCAAACAACGTAGTGCTGCAGAACAAGAAAATCTTTCTTTCCAAGTGAAGTGGGATGAAGAAAAAGAAAAAATGCAACAAAGAAAGGAACAATTGCTCGCAGAGCAACTCAAAATAAAGGAAATGGTCAATAGAGAACTTCTCTCTGTAACAGTTGTAGAAGTAAAGAACGAAGAGCAAGTTCCACAATATGTGGCGCAACTTGAAGAAGTGATCCAGCAGCTTCAACAACGCATAGTATATTTAGAGCTACGCATTGTGCCCAAGACCCTGCAGGACGTAAGGGACATGCGAGAAGCCACTGCCCGAAGCGCAGTTGACAGAATAAAGGCCCTTACCTTAGAATGCAAGAAATTTGTTGTTCACAGTGCCCAGACATATGAGAAACTTACTGAGAACCCAGAGTTGCAGGCACTAGAGTCGCAACTCCAGGAAGCGAAGCATCACGCAGAAACACTAGAGGCATAACTGAAGTCTTTGTCGGCTGTGGAGAGAATGAAGAGATATCAAGAGCAGGGAACCGCCTAGCAACAAATCAATACTATCTAGAGCAGAGTTATGGAGATAACTCAGAAACTCCAACCGGTACAAGATAAGGCCTATCATTTCTTTACATAGGTAGAAGGCTAGGGAGGAGAGCTAGAGCAGGATAGCACAACAACAAAAAAACGTCTAGAAGGAACGGTGAATGATGAATTCGTTCAAGAATTTGCTAAAAACAAGCACATAGCACAACAACAAGTCGAAGTCGTTCCATCCAAGCTTGAAGCATTCGAAGCAGAACTTCCTACATTAGAGTGACTCGAGATGAGTCACAGGTGAGTGTTGGGTGCCTTTTGGCCCTTAACCAGGTTTTGTTGATATCTGGTCAAGTTTGACCTATTTTTGGGCTTCGACAACATGTCGATGGAGGAGCGCAAGACAAAGCAGAGATCGTGAGATCTCGGCCCCTTTTTGGGTCCTTTTTGGGATGTGGGAATATGTAACGAGAATGGGATGTCGGCCCATGGGTTTACCCATGTTTAGGCCTATTTTGTATGTATAAATAGATGTATAGGAAATGTAAGGAAGAGAACGAAGTCATCTATGTGATGTTAGTATGCAAGTAGGCTAAGTTCCAAGAGTTGGATCTGTGTGATCAAGAATTGTAAGGCTTTGTGTATACAGTGTGAAACTTGCAGAGTTAAGTGCAAGCCATTGTAGCAAGACTATGGAAGGCTTAGTGCTGGAATGCAAGAAAGAAGGATCTAGCGAGTTGCGCAGATTTTCTGTCCCATGCGGAGTAAGGGTTTTGAGGCTCTTTACTTGTAACTGATTGACTAAAGACAATAAAGAAGAATATTTGGTGGATGTAGCCCCAAGGTGGGGGTGAACCACATAAACACTTTGTTGTTATGCTTTGTGCTTGTTTTAATGTGTTTATAAAACCCTCTTGCTAAGTTCTTTGATAGAGATAGATAAATATGCTCATACTTTGTGCTAATGATGTGTAATAATGTTAGATCTTATCCGCATGAATATCCTTAGTGCTTGATCTGCTAGATATAACTTGCATGTTCATGATAGAATTCTTAAATACATCATATCTGAGTGAATGATGCGATGCTCTGTTCTATTTGTGCAGTAGTTATTCATTGAATATTGATTAACTATTGATTCTAAGTGCCCTGTTAAGTATTATAATCATAGATCTGTGTCCCAGCTAATGTTGCAGACACTTGAGTCATTCAACCACCCCTGCCTCTACCTCGGGTGAGACTTCATCTTCTTCGTAAGTGTTGTCGAAAGGGTCGGTAGTTAGGGTTTTGTTGGTGTGTTGTTGTAGTTTTGAACCTTGGTTCTGGCCCTGTGCCAACATCCTACCTCTGGATGGCGTGGTTAGTCGTGACACTGTTCTGAGAGATTTCGACTATACACTAATCATTGTGTACTTCCCGAGGGAGATATGCGTAGTTGGACCACAGTTGGGACATATTCTTACGCTCAAGATCAGTGATTTCAACTTGGGAGACTGCAAGAATTATGGAATCCTCACACCACATAAGTACTTAACAAAGACAACATGGAAGAAGTCGGAGATAGTCCCCCAGCCGTGAACCATAGACATCGTGAGATCAAAAATCCTTAATGTGATGAAGATACCGCACTTCAATAGACATCAGGAGGTTAACACATGCTTTAAACTCCTCTTGCCATGCTTCCATGGTGGGTACCTATGGTTGGATAGGTGCATCACTGTAGATCTAGCGTTGATCCACCATATCACTGGATTGAGCATGTAGGGACCGGACCCTCAGTATTTTTACCCAGGGAAGGCTATAGATCATGCCCTAGCACAATGAATAAAGGACACCTATGGTGATGTGGAGAAAGGGAAGAGGGGCTACAGGGTAGCCTCCATACAAAATGTCACAATGCACCTAGCTTGTCAGTTGATTGTAGGAAATCTCGTCAGGAAGAACAAGACGACGCAGGTCACAGGGTTCATCGTCGACCTTGCAGGAAAGTGCATCAAAGGGATGTAGATGAACTGGGTGAGCTACCTCGTCAACCAGTTGGAGAAAGATTGTCGCAAAGTGCAAGACCATGGCTACGAGTTTCACTTCAGTTGGTTGTTGATTCTCGTTGCCTTTACCGCTTGGGAGATGCCAGAAGGAGAAACCTTCCCTGAAGTTGAGCCATCTGAACCACTGCCTGCGAGGTTCACCACCTTGTGGTACTCAAGCGATATGGAGAAGCAGTGGAATTCGAATGTTGTCTTCCACACTTATCATCTACAACTCACATGATCCATTGAGTCATTCCCCCAAATGACTCTGAATACACTCCATCGGTCCAGGCCACTAGAGAAGTTCCATACAGACAAGAAATTCATTTACATCACTATGCGTAGGGATGAAACCAAGGAGGAGTTGTAGTTGTACTATAAATTAACTGATGAGGACATGGAGGAGATAACTAAGTTGTGGCTGACTGAATTCCTTGTACCAGTCAAACAGACGGAGTTGTCCAACATCGATATCATCGAAAGTCCTATGGTCACCCAGTAAGAATATGATGGACCCAATAGTAGCAAGAAGAAAAATAAGGAAGAGGTAAAGGAAATAAACAATGCATCAGAGGAAACTGCGTCATAGTCACCTGAAGGAGGAGGATATGATAAAGTAGACCAAAAAGAAGATGAAGGGGAAGAAGACAAGAATGAATAGGGTGAAGTGACACCGCCTAACGATCCCCTCACAAAGGCCAAGGTGTCAAAGAAAATAAAGGTTTCTCCAAAGAAACCCTTAGCATGGAAGAATTCACAAGCCAATAAGACTCAATTACAAACTGTACTTACGATGGATGATATTGACCTCATCATCACAGTTGTATCAGATACTTCAAAGGACATTTTGCAACAAAACGAAGCCAAACAGGAGACAATGTATGACAGGATTTAAGGGGAGCTTAAAGGGGTACAAAAGGATCTCTATTTGAGCTGCGCAGTGTCTACTGCTCCGTTTTTATCAGGGGGTATAGAAGTAGGAGATGAGCCTGCCAAACTACGCAGATTAGCAGATGCGACAGAGGATTGCCTTCGTCGAGTACAAGAGGAAAATAAAAGGAGACAAAGGCCTTGAAGAAAGAAAAGGAGGAAGCTCTAAAGCAAATTCGGGTTGTGCAATAAGAGAAAGATGACCTCCAAACGAAGTTTGAAGAGGACAGAGAGAAAATTCAGAGAGAGAAATATCAGCTTCTCGCGGAGCATATTGGAGTTAGAGAAGCAGTCACTTGAGCACTTTGCTCGATGCCACGATTGGTACAGATGGAAGAAGAGACAACTTAGAGCCAAGTGGGGAAGCTCATTGAAGCCATTCAACAACTCCAAGAAAGAGTAGCAGAACTAGAATTGCAAGCAGTGTCTAGCACTCCGTAGGAAGTACGAGACCAGAGGGAAGAAATTTCCCAGAGCGCATTCGAAAGAATTATGACATTGGCGTTAGAATGCAAGAAACTCAGTAATTGAAGTATGCATACCTACGAGCACTGTGCAGAGGACCTAGAACTAAAAAAATTAGAAGCACATATTTAGGAGGCAAAGCAATGAGCCTCGACAGTGCAATCACAATTGAAACTACTTTTAGTAGTTGAGAAGATGAAAAGGTCACAGGAATAGCATGCGGTTCAACAACAGGTCCATTCCATCTAGAGTAGAGTCATGGAAGTGACCCAGAGACTCCAGCTGGTACAAGATGAAGCTTGCACACTTTTTGAGGAGATTGAGGGATAAGGTGCATAGCTGGAACAAGTGGTCACCACAGTGGAATAATTCTTGGAAGGACCTGTCTCTGAGAAAGTCATTCATGATTTTTCTGAGTAGGAGGCTCTAGTAAAGTAGCAATTCGAGGCAGCTCGAGGCAATCTTGAGTCCTTCAAAGCAAAATTTTCCAGATCAGAGTGA
Organism: Picea sitchensis; assembly: GCA_010110895.2. Lineage (NCBI taxonomy): Eukaryota > Viridiplantae > Streptophyta > Pinopsida > Pinales > Pinaceae > Picea > Picea sitchensis. The sequence goes on from SNQJ01S0019900.1 coordinate 325,964, forward strand.
CTCGGGACGAGTCACAGGTGAGTGTTGGGGGCTTGTTCTCCCTTGACCAAGTTTTGGAGACCCTTGGTCATGTTTGACCACTTTTGGGAATTCGACAGGCTGGTCGAAGATGGAGCACCCAGGCGAAGCAGAGATCGCGGGATCTCACCCTCTTTTACATGATTTTTGGGTTTAGGGTTTATGTAACGGGTATGGGATGTCGACCCATGGGTTTACCCATGCTTAGGCCTCTTTTGTAATCTATAAATAGGGAGCTAAGCAATGTAAGTAGTACTAGATGTATGCATCTTAGTGAAATTATTTGTAATTGACTTTGTGCATATTGTGTGTCAAGACTTGCAGAGCTAAGTGCAAGTGATTGTAAAATGCTTTGTGCACAAAATGTGTAGAGGCTTGGTGCTTGGACCTAACTCAGGGAAGGAGGATCTAGCGAGGTGCGTGCATATCTCCTGTCCTATGTGAAGTTGGCTTTGTGGCTCTGTGCATGTAAAATATTGAGGGAGACTAATAAAGAAGAAGAAGAGCTGGTGGACGTAGCCCCGCGCTGGGGGTGAACCACGTATATCTTGTGTTGTGGTTTCTTTGTGCGATATGGTTGATGTGTTATTGATGTGTTCTATGCTTAGTTCTATAATCTTTATGTATGTTATATGCATCTGATGTAGTATCTTAGTGCCTTATATGTGAAAGAATACTAGATCTACTTTGATGTTATGTGTTGAATGGTTAGATGTGATTAGATCTTGATTAATACTGCGTTGTTCTATAATTAGGGTTTAACCCACGATGTGAATAAGGGTTAAAGACTAATGCATATTATTGGCTAAGTGTTCTGATCATAGATCTGTGTCCCAGCTAGGTTGCAGACACTTGAGTCCTACAACCCCCCTGCCTCTACCTCGGGTGAGATTTCATCTCCTTCACAGGTTTGCCGAAAGGGTCGATAGTTAGGGTTTTGTTGGTGCACTGAACCCTGGGTATGCCCCTATGCCAAAAGGAAGTTCACCCTCTATTTCTCTAAAACTATCAAATCCTTACAAAAAATGATCCGCAAAGATGCTGAATTTAAGTGGGATGATGAACAAAAAAGTGATTTCAACAATATTAAGATTGCAATATCTCAAGGTCCAGTGTTGCGAAGTCCCAAATTTAGCAAATATTGCTTCCCCTACACTTTTTCCTCTGACTAATCATTAGTTGTAGTATTGAATCAGAAGGATGATGAAAACAATGAGGTGTCAGTATCATTTATGACCACTAATTTCCAAGGGGCCAAACTAAATTACCTCTCTATAGACAAAAGGGCTTATGGGATGTACAAGGTAGTGAAAAACTTCAGATCTTACATCCTAAAAAACCACACCAAAGTTATTGTGCCTCATCCTGCAATCCAATCCCTATTCACTCAACACGAGATGGGGGAAAGAAGAGGAAAATGGATGGCAATGGTCCAAGAATTTGATCTATATATAAAACCTACTAAACTAGTTAAAGGAAAAGGATTGTGTAAACTAGTTGTTGAAGCCCAGGACTTAGTAAATGAATACCCCGGGTGGGAGACTGAATTGGAATTATGGTGTAGTGAAGATTTATATGTTCCCACTGGGTAGGAGTCTTGGTATGGGAAACTAATGTATCTCCTGCATCATGGGAATTTCCCAGCAAACCTAAACCCTAAGGAAAGGAGAGCTCTCAGACTAAAATCGACACAATATCGTCTCATAAATTCAGTCTTCTTCCACGTTAATTTTATGGGGTATCTTTAATATGTCTTGAACGATAAGACACAAACAAGATTCTGAAGGAGCTCCATGATGGTCCTGCAGGTGGACACTTCACAGGGAATACCACCACTCACAAGATACTGAGAGTCGGCTATTATTGGCCTACTATGTTTAGAGACGCTCACACATACGCTAGAAACTGTAAAACTTGTCAAATGAGAGCAGGGAGGGAAAACATAGTAGTTGTCCCACTCCAACCTATGGCCATCTCTAGACCATTTGAGCAATGGGGGTTATATGTCATAGGATAAATTACACCTAGTTCTTCAAAACAACATAGATACATACTGACTGCCACAGACTATTTCACGAAATGGGCAGAGGTTGTCCCTCTGACTTATGTAAACGAAAAGGTGGTGATCCAATTCATAGAATAATAGCTGATCAAAAGGTTTGATATGCCTTTTGTTCTTGTTTTTTATAATGCCACTGATGGCCCTTTGTTATGGAAGTAAGCGAATATCAAGGAAGAAAAGGTGGAATGTGAACTATTACTAGGTCGAGGTGAGAAAAAGAGCATAAACGACAGAGCCAAGTAAAGGGAAGCAAGCCATTGGACGAGGAGATCAAGGATGACATATCAACAAGGAAGAAGGATCATGGACAACTTAGCAAGCGGAAAAAGTCACCATTGGATGCTTTGGAACACCATGCGAGAAGAAAGGAAAGACAGGCTAGTGAAGCCTTGAAAACATAGGTCAAGTTGACCTAGGATTTTGGTATCTAGGGTTTTGACACTAGGTTTTAGACTAAGGATGTCAGTGAGATATTGTAATATATAAATAAATGTCAAGAGGAATTGGGTTGAGTTTTTATTGGTGTTATGATTGTGTGTTGTCATTGTTGTTCTAGTATGAAGGATTATTGTTGTGAGAGAGAGAAGTGCTAAGAGTGAGAGTCTTCTAGTATTGTAAGATCTTCAGTTGGGTGTGAAGATCAACCCTGTAGCTGGGTGCGTAGGAAGGGGAGAGATAGAGAGGAGAAGAAAGAAGATTTGCTAGCTAAGAACACAGACAAGAACTGTATGCTTCATATTAATACATTATAAAGTACAGTTATGTGGGCGTAGCCCTAGAGAGAGGGGGAACTAAGTATATCTTATCTTGTGTCTGCGATTAATGTTGTGTTCTTTTTACTTTGATATACTGATATTTCATTATTGTGTTAGATCTAACAGGAAGTTGTGCGAAGTAAGAGATAAGTTGGTAAGTGATATATAAATGACTGAATCGGTCTGGTAGTTGATCCACTTGATATTCCCCTTGGTTGTAGACATCTCTGTCCTACAACCCCCTCATAGCTGCTTTGGGTGAGACTGCATCTGCCTCATAGGTGTTTCCGAAAGGGATAGTAGCTAGGGTTTGTTGGTACGCTCTTGGAGTGAACCTTGGTTCTACCCCTGTGCCAACAAATGGTTCCATTGCCGTAACAAGAATCTTCTTGAGGGAATGTCAAGGTGGTTCCCATCAAAGACAGAGATTTAGAAGTGGATAGAGGATCAAGAAAAGGACTTTGCTATACCCCAAAACAATAACCCTAATCTTAGTACATAGGATTGGTTAGGAAGGTATATTTTTATTGATATACACGAGATATTATTTGGAGGAATACATCAGGAGCTATATGAGTGGCTATCCAGGTTAGCAGATACCCAGTTTGAGATCAGATCTAGACCTCCTTTCATTTGGACGTCGGCACTGATCAAGAAGGTCAAGAGAGTTGATAACGTCGTGTCATGAGCAATAGATCACTGGTTTGATAGCGACATTGGATTTACATCACTGTGTTTGTTTTTGACAAAGTAGAGTCATACAACCAAGCTGAGAGATATTTCTTCAAGGGACCCAGAGGAAAAATTTTACATTTTCTGAATTTGAGAATCAAGATTCTATTACATGAGAAGAACATCTTGAAGATACAGTAGATTGGTTGGATTTGAAAAAGATAATGTTCAAAAATTCGGACAGCAACAACGACATAAAGGCTGTACATACACACAGTGGAAGAGCGTTCAAATAAGTTCATATTGTGAACCTATTTAAGCAGAACTACATGGATGAGGGTTTTTATAGTGGAGAAGAGGCAGATCTGACGGATGAAGAGCATTCAGAACCTACTAGGGAAGAGGAAGGGAAAGCTGAAGAACCTCGCCGGGATGAACCAAAAACTTCAGGAACTGCGCAGACTGTCGAAGTAAGTACTATTATTTCTCCTTTTGATTTAGTAGCATTAAGAAATCAGAGTAATCCAAGCCACCAGAGCGTTCAAAGAACTTTCACTAGTAGTTCTCCACATAATCAGATAGGAAACCTAGGAATATCTATGGTAGATGAGATGAGACTCACTATCTTTAGGGGAGATGGATATGAAGAACCTTCTTAGCACTGGTTTCTGTGTGAATTTGTATGTAATATTAAAAATGTCACCGATGAAGATATTAAAAGAACTCATTTTAGTACAACCCTTCGAGATCACACACTAAGCTAGTACATGAAGCTTGTCCAAGGACTTGCACAACCAAATCCATTGAATGAGATCAAGAATGCATTGATTGCAGAGTTCAAGAAACCCAAATCAGAGTCACAATGTATCAAAGAGATGAAAGAGATGAAGAAGAAGGTAGTCGAACCCATTTGGGAATTCGATCATAGATTTAAGACCTTAACAAGCCGATTGACTTTTCAGATCCCAGATGAGAAGAACAAAGAGTGGTCCATTGCTTCCCTCTTACCACACATTAGAGTTCCTCTGATGCAACAAAATATTTCTTCACAGGATGAGGCACCGGAGATCACCATGAAGTTAGAATCAACCCTTATGGGAGAATCCAGCTCAAGTATGTGTCATATCTTGAGTCAGCTAACTAGTTTGTCTCTGCAGGTTGAAGATATGAAGAAAGACAAGGGAACATATAAAAGAGAAGACCTCTAGTGTGTTAGATGAAAATCAGAAGGCCGTGACAAGGAACACTGCCCCTTATTTCATGAATACTTGGCCTTTGGAGCTCTGATCCCTTTGAAGCAAGTCACCTTACCCTAGTGTGAGGTATGTCGAAATAGTCATCACTTTGGTGAGTGCTATTACATGAAAAAATATGTTCATACACCCACAAAATTGTATTGCACGTTCTATAAGTCCATGGAGCATGATGATATGGATTTCAGTGCTTATGAACTCATGCACGAAAGGTCAAGAGACATATACAAAATTCAAGGTGAAGTACAACTAGAAGGAAACACTACGCAGTATAACTCTCCTAGGAGAGGAAAATTCAACCCTTGCGGTGGATTCAGAGGACGAGGATGAGGAGGAGGGATGGGTCGAGGTCGAGGATAGATCATATGTTATAATTGTGCACAACCAAGACACCATGTAAGGTACTGTAAGAACCCTTGCACTAGTTACAACTATTGCAGCTCGTTTGAACATGTTATAGAAGATTTTCCTATAGTGCTAGCTAAGATTCAGGAGAGACGAGGACCTTAGTAGAACCCACAAGTGCAAATGATATATGTTGAGCCTCAAGGGGAAGACCCTAGATTTGATGTTATAACTAGAGGATTTGTTGTTACAGGAGAAGACAGACTGACCCTAGGGAAGACTACAAAAGACTCAGGAGTCAGGAAAGCTGCAGAGAAGACCTAAACTTTTGATGCAAAGAAATAGAGACAAGTATTCGAGGAGGAAAGAAAAGAGTTCAAAGGAGATCAAGGCGCTTCATCAAAGACATGACCAGAAGTAAGAGAATATGGAATGCGTTAGGCATTTGATCAGTCTGCTTCGCCAAGAGAAGGAAAAGAGGTAAGCAAGCTCATGAAATGTCTATATACTTGTATTAAGTTGATTCAGGATGAGAGAATTGTACAAGAACTACAAAATTTAATCAGACAGTATGAGCTAGGAAATATAGACCCCTTACTAAATAGGTTAGTACACCAAATCGCTAAAAAAAGAAGGACAAATAAGGAATTACACTTGAATTCTCAAATAGGAGAATATGATATAGACTATGTGGTCCTCGACTTAGGGTCGGAGGTCAATGTCATGATGAAGCAAACCGGGGCACTAATGGGAAAACCCAAGTTGATATATTCCCCTATCAGGCTTAGGATGGATAATCAACAAGTTGTAAGCCCCTTTGGCAGACTGGAACATGTCCCTTTGGACATCGTCAGAGTAAGAACGTTTGCAAATTTTAAGGTAATTGAGATAATTGATGATAGTTGTCCTTACACTGTGCTATTAGGAATTGATAGGGCTTTCAATAATTCCACTATGGTTGATTTAAATAAAATATGTATGAATTTTGAAAGAGATGGCCTTAGGGTTATTGCGCCTTTAGATCCAGATGAAGGTTAGTGATACACAGAGCCCATCAAAGGGGAAGACCGCGAATATGAGATAGAAAACATATACAAACTAACAACGAGACAACAATATTACATTAATCCTACAACCGATGGATACCTAAGATGGCGAAGTGACAACGCATGTTCATCAAACTCAGAAGAAGCACTGGAGAACTGCCAGAATAAAATATATGAAGTATGTACAAGAAGATGTGCTATATTAACCAGATAATTTCACTAGATCGGCACAACAGTAAGTAACTTACCCACCTTTGATGGTCTGAATCCTGTAGAAACCTTCTTGTCAGACTTTGAAGAAAGTGTACCAATGTAACAAAGATTGTTGGCAATGGATGAGGCCCTGAAAGACACCCTAGAAAGATGGTGGGGGACACACAAAACCAATATTGCAAACTAGGTACAATGTCGTACCTTGATGATAGCGTGGTTCTCAACACAAGTAGAAGGCTGCGAAGTTTGGTACACAGGTCAAAGCTGCCCAAAGGACCATGTGAGAAGTTGCGAGGAAGTTTGGAGAAACATTCCTCAAGAGAAGTGGGTGCACAAATTCATTAACACACTGGACATGACACCTATCAACTGGTACCTTCAAGCAGAGCTTCACCTTGTCACTGTATATTGGGAAGGTATTACTTAGAATTTTGTAACTTCCTTCTTATTTGAAAGTCAATTTCCTTCAGTACATCAAGCATTACAGATTGTTAGACAAAAATTATTTGAGGAGGCCTCTAGCCTCGCTTTGGAATAAGAAAAGGACGAACGGATTTTGCCTCTCCAAAAACTGCAAGGTTGTTACAACATCAATGCTGATGAGGATGATGATCCTAGGAAGGTTGTAATAATCCCAAGCCATTATGCAAGGATCATCACTATTTTGGTGTCTTTTTAAAACTTTTTATGAGTGAGGTATTTCATCAAACACTTTGCTGATCTACCTTTTAGATGTGTTTATATGTGTGTATGCAGCAAATAGCAGAAAGAGATAACCATGGAACATACCTCAACCATATGCAATAAGATAGACAAGCCAAAACATCTCAATTCTTCTTTATTCATAAAATAGAGAAACC
>SNQJ01S0019900.1:333197-379962 GCA_010110895.2 Picea sitchensis
TAGTGTTTCTCCTCCCAATTCCAATGAGCTATTACACTGAGAGGTTCCTCCAAGTAATGTGCCCAAAATGACCTCTTCAGTGAATTCCATTGACTTATAGCTCAAAATAGTCAAAATCATGGAAATCATCATAATGCAACGAAACCAAAGCCAAACTATGCGGAATGGATCATAATGATGGAATATGATCATCAATGCAAGATGGACCCCACAATGCCTCTCAAATACCCATGTACTCACTCTAGCACCCATCTGGCTATTCTGGTCATCATAAATCTCTACCCTGTGATGATGTCCCAAAGTGGGGACATTACAAAGGTGAACATCACCGAAATAGAAGGCCAAAGAGATGTGGAAGGACCAGGAGTTGAGATACCATTCATTGGACAACTAATCAAGATTAGGAAAGTGAATATTGGAACAGAGCAAGCACCGAAGCTTGCAAATGTTGGAGATTACTGAGATGTTGCTACTATCGACAAGATAACAGAATTACTGCATGAATATCATGACTTGTTTCCAACCAAGTTCACTAATATGAAGGGAATAAAGGGCTTATGGGAGAGATGAGGATCCCTTTAAAACCAGATGCAAGACCAATCAAACAGAGACCCTACAGATTGAACCCTAAATATAAGGAGAAAGTGAAGATTGATCTCGACAGAATGTTGGAAGCAAGGATTATAGAACCTGTGGAAGAGTCGGAGTGGATTAGCCCTATGGTGGTACAGGAAAAGAAGACAGGAGAGATCAGGATCTGTGTAGATGTCAGGAAGCTGAACGATGCCTTTTTGCATGACCCCTTCCCTACTCCATTCATTGACGAAGTGTTAAATAATAAGGGAGGCCGGGAAGTATATTGTTTTACAGATGGATTTTCAGGATACCATCAGATATGGATTTCCAAGGAAGATCGCCACAAGACCACATTTGCAACAAAATGGGGATCCTACCAGTATATAATGATTCCATTTGGATTGAAGAATGGCCCAGCCATCTTTTCCAGGGTGGTGGTCGAAGCATTCAGGGAGTTTCTGTATAAATTTCTAGAAGCATACTTTGATGATTGGACTGTTTTTAGTTTATTGAAAAATCATATTGAATGTCTAAGGCTAATGTTGGACAAATGCAGGCAGTGTCAAATTGCCTTGAATATAAAGAAGTGCATCTTCTTCTCACCATTTGGAGTGCTATTAGTTTATATTGTATGCAAGCAGGGATTGCTGGTAGATCCATCTAAAATTTCCATTATAGTTGATCTACCACCCCCTACTTCAGTCAAACAGTTGCGCACTGCACTGGGACATACTGGATATTACAGGAAGTTCATTACAGGATACACCCAGATTAAAGCACCCATGGAAAATATTTTGAAGAAAGACTATCAGTTCAGTTGAACAAAAGAATGCCAGCAGAGCTTCGACACACTGAAACGAAAAATGGTTCTACGCCCATTCTGGTTTTCCTAGATTGGAGCAAGGAATTTCACGTGCATGTGGATGAATCTTCCATTGCATTGGGTGTTGTGTTAGCACAACCTAAAGAAGGAGATATTGACCATCCGTTAGCTTTTTCTAGTAGGAAGCTATCAATAACTGAGATTAATTACACCACCAGTGAGAGAGAAGGATTAGCCATGGTGTATGCGCTGCATAAATTTCTCCACTACTCGTTGGGAGGACACTTTAAAATGTTTACTGATCACTCCACCCTGAAATACCTAGTCAATAAGCTAGTGTTGGGGGGGAGAATATGAAGATGACTTCTGCTATTTCAAGAATATGACTTTGAGATCATAGTTAAGCTGAGAAGGATGAACAAAGGTCCTGACCACTTGCCAAGGTTGGAACATGGTGAAGAGACGACCAGTTTGGAGGATACATTGTCGGATGCACAATTACTGACCATTAGAAAGATTGATGACCACTTTGTAGAGATAGTCCAGTTCCTGTCAACAGGAATGGCACCTAGTGAGTATACAATTCCTTAGAAGAAACAACTAGTAGTGTGAGCCGTTGACTTTTCACTTATATCTAGACAACTATACAAAATGGGACCTGATCAGATATTGAGAAGGTGTGTTATGGAGGTAGAGAGACCATTGATCCTTGCAGAAGCTCATGAGGGAATCGCAGGAGGACATTACATAGGGAAAGAAACTGCGTAGACTGTTCTTAGAGTTGGCCTTTGGTGGCCTTTGGTGGCCTACCTTACACAGAGATGCTAAAGACTATTACAGAGCATGCGATGTGTGCCAAAGAGTTCGGAAACCATATAGAAGAGATGAAATTCCGCTAGCAGCACAACTGACCCTACAAGCATTTGAGAAATGGGCCATTGACTTCGTGGGACCTATAAACCCACCAGGAAAGTGCACAGGAGAAAGGTACATAATTACTGTGACAAATTACTTGACTAGATGGGTCAAAGAAAGAGCAGTTAAGGAATGTAGTACAACTACAACTGCACGCTTCATATTTGAAGACATCATAACCAGGTTTATATGCCCAAAGATCCTTATGAGTGATCAAGGCACACATTTCATAAATAAAACAATTTATGCCTCGACTGAGAAATTTGCAGTCTTCCATCAGAAGAGAACGCCTTACCATCCAGAAGCAAATGAGACAATGGAAGCATTCAACAAGATCTTGGAGACAACACTAACAAAAATTTGTAATGTGAACCAGGATGACTGGGATTTAAGAGTACCAATAGTACTTTGGGCCTATAGAACCACCTATAAGAAACTAACAATGCAGAGCCCTTTCAAGTTGGTGTATGGTCTCGAAGTTGTTGTCCCAATGGAATACCTAGTACCAAGCTTAAGAATTGTTGCCTTTACAGATATGGATGGCATTGATATTGTTCAAGAGAGGATTTCACAATTGATTGAAATCAAAGAAGAAAAATTTATTGCAGGATTCCATCAACAGGTGAAAAAGGAAATAGAAAAGGCCCTATCATGATAGGCACATCAAGAAGAATACGTTCAAGCAAGGTGATCTAGTACTGGTATATGACAGTAATTTCATAAAGAATGCTGGGAATTTTCGAACGCATTGTCTCAGGCCGTATGAGGTCACCTATGTTATAGAAGGAGGAGTTGCATAGTTGAAGACTTTGAATGGAGAATGGAAGGAAGGATTAGTGAACAGGAGCTGGCTGAAGTTGTACTATGACAACCAGTTGCCTGACAGATCTAAGTAAAAGCATAAGGAAAAGGGTCTAGGTACCAGGTGTAGTTGAAACTAGGTACCAGACATAGAAAAGACAGTCTACATAGGGAAGGAGAGGAGTCATAGAGAAGAAAGAAAAGGCTGCACTGCGCATTCTGAAGTCAAAGTAAAACAGAAGAATCATATCTGAAGTGCCATGGGATGAGTCACAGGTGAGTGTTGGGGGCCTGTTGGCCCTTGGTTATGGAAGTAACCGAAGATCAAGGCAGAAAAGGTGGAATGCGAACTACATGGAAGACACAGTGACTGTTACTGGGTCGAAGTGAGCAAAAGAGAAGAAACGATGGAGCAAAGTAAAGGGAAGAAATTCATTGGACAAGGAGATCAAGGATGATAGATCAACAAGGAAGAAGGATCATGGACAACTTAGAAAGTGTAAAAATCCACCATTGGATGCTTTGGAGCACCATGCGAGAAGGAAGGAAAGACAGGATGGAGAAGCCCTGAAAATGTGGGTCAAGTTTACCTAGGGTTTTAGACACCTATGGTTTTGACACTAGGTTTTGATCTAAGGATGTTGGTGAGCTATTGTAATATATAAATAAAGGTCAAGAGGACCTGGGTTGGGTTTTTGTTGGTGTTATGATTGTGTGTTGTCATTGTTTTTCTAGTATGAAGGATTATTTTTGTGAGAGAGAGAAGTGCTAAGAGTGAGAGCCTTCTGGTATTGTAAGATCTTCAGCTGGGTGTGAAGATCAACCCTGCAGCTGGGTGTGCAGGAAGGGGAGAGATAGAGAGGAGAAGAAAGAAGATCTGCTAGCTAAGAGCGCAGACAAGAACTGTATGCTTCGTCTTAATACGTTATAAAGCATAGTTTTGTGGATGTAGCCCTAGAGAGAGGGTGAACCACGTATATCTTGTCTTGTTTGTGTGATTGATGTTTTGTTCTTTTGGATTTGATATACTGTTATTGAATTATTGTGTTATATCTGATAGGTAGTTGTGCAAAGTAAGAGATAAGTTGGTAAGTGATATATAAGTGACTGAATCGCTCTGGTAGTCGATCCACTTGATATTCCCCTTTGTTGTAAACATATTAGTCCTGTAAGCCCCTCATAGCTGCTTCGGGTGAGATTGCATCTACATCGCAGGTGTTGCTCAAAGGGAAAGTAGCTAGGGTTTGTTGGTATGCTCTTGGAGTGAACCCTGGGTCTACCCCTGTTCCAACAACTTCTTATTTTTATTCCACCTTATTAATAGAGTTCTCTCTAGACAAAGGAATCATAATCAGATACTTTGCAAACTTCTATCCATATGGGAATGGAGTGGCATAATCAACCAATAAGAACATAGTGAGGATATTAAAGAAAAAAGTTTCATACAATCAAAGGAATTGGCATAGTTCACTTCATAGTGCCTTATGGTCCGATAGGGTAACACCCAAGGAATCTATAGGGAATTCTGCATACTTTTTGGTATACGGACAAGAATCCATTTGCCTGAACAAGCTATATCTTCCATCTCTTCAGCCTGCTCAGGGTTCTAGAGGAAAACCCTCATCGATTATTCAACAAAGAATTGATACCATCTTCATGCTAGAAGAAGAAAGGGAGAAAGAAAAATCAAACTTCATTTCTCATCAACAGATAGTTAAAAGGTTGTTTGACAAGCATAAGGACAAAGAGAATAATTTTGAAGTAGGAGACTTAGTCTTGAAATGGGACAGAGCAAATGAGCCAAAGGGAAAACATTTGAAGTTTCATAATCTATGGCTCATAACGTTTCAGGTAGCCGAGAAGTTTGGTGCAGGCACGTATCAGTTGACAAATCTGAGGGGGGAACCTGACGCCCTCCCGGTGAATGGAAAATCCCTGAAACAATATTTCTATTTAAAAACAAAATGTGTGTTTTCATGATATTTTAGTTTAGGTAGGATGATTGCGAAGTCCTTCATTTTTGTTTTCTTGTTACAATATTTTTTCTAATTGAAGATTGTGTTCCGCAAGACATTGGTTGACCTTAATTCATATGATATATCAAATTCTGTTACCAACTCATGCTTACATACAACACAAGAAGTGATGGGAGAATTATTGTTGTCTTGAAGGAGTTTTGTATCTAACCTTTGAAAATAAACAACCTTGGAAAGTGATGAAGTGTCTGCTTGGTGGTCTGGTAAAACCTAAAGGGAAATATGGTAATCCAGAAAGGACCACATGTGCCTCAAGACATAGCTAGAAAAATTTCACTTTAACCATCTCATTATGCAAATAACAAACATCCTCCTCTCCCACTCGCTCAGAGCATTCTGTCGAAATAAAATCAATTATATCAAATGAGTGCAAAGTAGGAGAGGGTATGCAGATAACTCCATCGGGGCTATGGACGCTCGTTGGAAGCGGAGAAAGGTCTTCGACGTCTGGGTGACTTTGTCAGGGCTCTGGACACTCACTGGCAGCGGGGAAACACCGTAGCAAGTGAATGATGATAACTAAAAGGCCTGGTGCCAACGAATTATTTAATCAAATCTTCTCAAAAGAGGGCATGGGTCATGGTTAAAGGAAACAAAGGTGGAATAAAGGTTGAAACCCCACAGGTAGGCCCAGATTCACCAACCGGGGAATTTCAAACACAAGGATAGGAGAGGCTCTGATAAAAAAATAGTTAAGTTCTTAACCAACTTCTGCATCAGCTGAGCCTGGGGAAGGAACAAAGATTCTGCTTTCACCTAGTAAGTCACCATTTGTTGAGAACTCAACACACCCTAAAAGCCTTATCAAATTTTTTCACTTTTTGGGTACCACTTGTTTTCTTCACTATCTGACTCGATTTCAATTTGGGAAATGCCTTACCTTTGTTTTTTTTTCATGTCTCTTATCACCTAGTTAGGTTTTTTCAAACTTGTGAAACCTCTTATCTAAAAGTACCTTGCCACCCAAATTAAGAATCGACAGTTGAATAATGCACCTAATGCACTCAGGTTCAACATCGGAAAAAATTCACGCAAGTAAAGGAGCCACACAAAAACAACAGTCACCGAGCGTTGATTGTCATCGGTATCGGTAGAAGGAGGATTTGGTTTGCGCAATTTATTCACATAAAGGTTCAAGAGATAGTCGATCCCCTTTGCAATTAGAAAAATACGACAAGGATATGCGTTAACAAAGGACGTAAAGAAATTGTCAATATCTGATGCCCAGTGCACCTTATCAGGATCAGGGAAATCCAGAAAGGTTACAAAAATTATTTGGTCGTGATAAAATTATCACCTATCATCTATCCCTGATGCATTTTTGGCATCGAGACTTTTTCAAGAGAGATGATCAGAGAGCACTTGGGTAAGTTTATCGTTGATCACAAATCCTTGACACTTTTCGTTGTCGGCACGATAGGATCGGGTTTTAGAATGTTCCCGACTCTGATTAACAAGAGAAAATTAAGTCATTTGTCTTGAGTGCCACATGTATTTACCATGTAAGGGGGTCATACAACCTATTTTTATCCCGAGTTATTTTTAGATTCCATGGGTCCTAGTCACACCCCCTAGGAAGCTTTTCCACGTCATCTCTATACGACAAGTTCGATCGGTGTTGAAGCTTTTGCAAGGAGATATCAACAAAAATGTTTGAAGAATAATCCTGACCCCCAATCCACCAACTAGACTAGAGAAATGATGGGATGTTTTTGGCATAAGATATGATCAGATTTGGACATTTAATAGACTAGTTAATGCCTGATACCACATTTGTTCCTACCGTGTGTGCCGATTAGAAAATAATAATTTGAAATTGTTGATAGACCACATTACCACTCGCACATGCGTCGATAACCCACGATGAATTTAAGTTTAAACATATTTGAAGATATGGTGACATATTTAATGAAACTACACTCATAACCTGAATTGAATGGCTAATGTGACCAGGTAAGTTCATTCTTGTTTAAATCTCTAGAACAATTTTTGAACCAATTCATTTTGCACACAAGTTGAAATCCAGAGCATTTGAAGGAGAAAAGAGAGCATCTCAAGACTGTATTGACCCTCTGATTATCAAAACCAGGTTCAACAAGCTACAAATATATGTGTTCAAGTTTGTCAATTCGTTAACTTTAATTTATATATGCATCCAATTTTCTTGCACAATCTCTAAACTATTCTCTATTTGCACGAAAGATGCCGCTGAGAAATCCTACCACCAGATGCTCGCCGAGGATTCCCAAGAGAAATGAAGTTGAAACGGGAGAAGGTTATTCTCTGTGGACCGTGAGGTAGTTGGACTACACTCCCAGGGTGGAGCCTGTCATCAAAACATCAACAAAGAAATCTTTCTCCCAGCCCCCGACCTTTAGTGATACTGAAGCAAGAATTGGATCCAAAGTAATTCTCCCAGAGTGGGGGGATCTCTTTAACATAATTATCCGAGAAGAATACCCAGAATGTATCCCACACAATGACCCAAATGTAGAGGCGCTCGATGACCGGGTTTTCCCGAACATCTAACAGTCATATCTACACATGATAGAAAGAAGAACCCTAGTTTTCCCTTGCATAGAGATTCTAAAATGGTGCATCAACCATACAGATGGGAATAAGTGCTTGATCAATGATGAGAATGAAGGGTGTCAGATTTTTCCTCCCAACAGAATTCCATAAATACTACAAGCTCAGGGACCCAGAGGAGCGGCTCAACACAAACTTTGTGGTGAAGTTCTATGAATTCCATGACACTAGCCGATTGATGACCTTACGGTCGAAGGAGTACAAGAAGTTCACTAACCGTAGTAATGGATGGTATGGAAGGGGAGGCACCCACTTTCTACATGGCCTCGTACTTTCTCGATGTCATGTGCACAAGGAACGTCTTCGCCGACATGAATCTAAGATGGCATGTTGCAGAGCTCCTGGTCCACGTCTACTTCAACATAATATGGGAGAACATGTACAAAAAATATTATGCACTCATATGTGATGAATTCATCACCCACATTCATTTTATTATTTTTAAGAAGGAATGCCCAAGACTATCTGTGGAAACCAATAAAATGATAGAAAAGGTAGGCCATTGGTATTTAGACGAATTCTCAACTTACATGAGGGTGTTATAGGCCACTGGACCACCACATATCCTACCCACTCATGTCCCATATCGGCTCACTGTGGGAGAAATCTATTATCGGACCATCCTGTAGGGCTATAATGCCACATTGGTCAAATACAAGAAATGGTCTTTCATACCCTACAGTTTTCATATAGGGTTTTATCTGGTGAAGGATACTTCTCAATCCAAAAAATAGGGGATTAACCAACTGGAATTTAGATTCCAGAAATTATGATTTCACAAGCATGATCCTAAAGGCCTGGTCCTCCAACATACTTTGCAAGTATCATCCTATTGGTTGTATGCTCATGATAATTTTGAGGACGAAATTTTAACAGAGTGCGCCCAGGAATGGGACGAGGTGGTGCAGAGGATGGCCAAGCCAAAGATGAACAAGTTCAAGGTCATGAGCATGGATGAATAGGTGGAAATAATAGAGAAGTCAGCTCAAGAGGCCCTTAGAGCTAGGGAAGAAATCAAAGTGTCAGAAACAATAGAGGAACAAAGAAGAGGATTTATCTTGGTAGAATGGGCATAAAGAATCATTTATCAATTAAAAATGACCCTGATATGATAGCAATGATGAGGATCCCTGCTGATGACCCATTCTAAAGATGAGGAGAACCAAGTGGCGCAGAGTCGATACAACTTAAAGAAACCACCATGTCAAAAAACCTTGAAGCTCCACCACCACAGTTCGGATCACCAAGGGAAATTTCGACTCGACCTGAGATAGATAGGACATCAAGGAGAACAAGTATACCAAATCCCTTGTTTGATTTAATAACCCTATACGATTATGAGGAGAGTTCAGAGGTGTCCATGGTCACTTTAGGGAAAATTATAGAGGAGAAAGAACCTGAGAGAGCATCCACCCCGGGTCCCAATGCTTCAATTCAGATCCACCCACAGAACAAGCATGAGGTAGAAGTGATTTGGACGCTGAGCCACTCGAATTACTGTCAAACCCAATGGACAACTCGAGGGATGAGATAGGATCAGGCGGATAGGAAGAAGAATTTCCACAGCAAGAAATTGACATTTCAACAGATGACTATCAAGTAAGTACCAAACCTACCCCCAATTCCTCAGTTTTGGCCGATACCTTGCCAACTGATGAGCAACGACTAGAGGTCGATCCATCGGAGCACCTAGAATAGGTTCAGGAACCCAGCCTTAAATAGATACACATAGTGATCCTAAAAAACACTCTAACTTGGGGAGAACAAAAATTCCCCGAACCGATTGATGAGGTCACCAATATATAAAAAATCGCCTACGAACGAAAGAGGAAATTCATCATGAAGAGAACCACTAAGAAGAGGAGGCTTACATTGGATAGTTCAACCCTCATCACCACATAGGATAAATTGATCAACACAGAGAATGCCAAAACTTCCAAGCTTATCAATGCAGGGATGGCGATCATAGATGCCTCCTTAGATAGAGAAAAGAAAGATGAAGAGGAGCTAGCTGTTGTGCTAAAAGAGTTGGATCATCTGTGCCACTTGGAGAAATACTATCAAGACTCCACTCAATCCATGGTGTTTTTGATAAGTGAGTTCCAATATGCCTATGGAAAATTCATGAGTGAACGACACCTTTTCACTGAAGGGATAGTCAACGTCCAAGAAGACACCCTTATGGCACTAGCGATATGCAAAGACATGGAAATATGGTACGAGAAGGCCCACCAAGTGGTGAAAAGAATTGATTACATCAGCGTGGTTCAAAAGGGTTGAGACACCGAAGTGCATGACATTCGGGTGCTAAGAAACACTAACATAGATCGTATAAGGAATTCGGTCGAATACCGGGTGAAGATGGCCCAAGAACCTCAACAGGAGATTCAAGATAAATGGGTTGATTGTGAAAGAAGTTGGGTCAAGATCATTTGGGAGATGAGAGACATTGGTCTCCCAGAATTCGGTTCACCCGAGGACTTTGTCGACTTGCATGACATAGTCAAACAACATGCATAACAAGACTCATCATGGACTGTAGAGATAGCATAGGTGGAAAACATGGCACCATGTCAAGTACAACGATTCACAGATCACCCGATCAAGGATCGAACAATATTAAAACAGTTAAGTGTTAAAATAGTCAAGTATCAGGCATAGACAGTAGAAATAAAGGAGATCCTTTCAGCCATGATGGACCAACACAGATTCCTGTATGCTAACACATGCGAGGAACTCTTCGTCAAGTGGTCAGAGTATGAGAAGAGTCATCCACTTAAGTGAAACCATTTGATGACTCCTAGAAGACAGAGAGATGGAAGTGCCATGTGGAGATGTTTTGTTTTACTTAGCTTGCACTTTCAATAATTATTTTTAGTTAATAATTTGTTATAAATAAGAGGATTGACCTTTTAGAAAAGGTCGATGGTTTTGGAAAAGACCCTCATTTTTGGAATTGTAAAGAACTATTTCAGAACTACCTTAATTGAGAAGTCTTGTTTAGGACCAGAGAAAAATTTATGTTTTACATCAAAGGCATGTGTGATTGGATCTAAGGAGGAATTACTTCTGACTTTATCTCATGAATGGATGTTGTAATGAGTAAGATTTTCTGAATCTATTGGTAAGTTAGTTGATTCAATATTTTTATAGTTCTTGTCTCTAATGATGGAAATAAAATCATTGTGTTAATGTGTGATTAATGGTTAGAGCTAAGGAAGCTATTTTTCTTGCCATCAATTTATTGCATGTATGTTTTATTTTAATAATTGTATCTCAGTCAATAATTAAAATACTAGCAAGTTGATGTATCAATACTAGGCTTGTCACAGGTATGGAAATATTTGTCTGCATGCTTGAGAATGAGGGCTATCCCAAGATTAGCCTTCTTCAGTAGTTAATATTTCCACTTTTACCCAGCTGGTTTATACTAGCACACATCTGTTAGCAGACCCACCTAATAAAATAAAATACAAAAGAGAATGATCAAACTGAAGGGGGAACTTTCACAAGAAGATATCATGTAAATCACTATGTAAAACCCATCGATTATTTGGCTGGATTGACGGATCTAGAGAACCATTCCACGATCAAACACTGAGTATTCTAATTGGGCCTCGATGGAGAGTTTGGTTCATGTTGTTGAATTAAAGGGATTTAGGACCCCTCAACACTACCTCCCAATGTTCTTTACCTAGATTGTACATATACCTTCTCACAACTCCCACTGCATGTGCAATATCTTGTCTTGTGCACACCATAACATACATCAAGCTACCAACTATTGGTGAATAAGGCACCCTAGACATGTATTCTATCTACTCATGTTGGCCCTTGACCAAGTTTTGGGAGATCCTTGGTCAAGTTTGACTTATTTTGGGACTTCGACACCCTGCCAAAGATGGAGCACAAGACGAAGCAGAGATCACAGATGTCGGCCCCTTTTTGGGTCCTTTTTGGGATTTGGGAACATGTAACGGGTATGGGATGTCATCCCATGGGGTTACCCATGTTTAGGCCTATTTTGTAAAGTATAAATAAGTAGCTAGGTGACATAAGTAGGAGAAGCTGATAAGATAAGTGCAAGTATGGTTTGTAAATGCACTTTGCATATTGTGACAAACTTGTAGAGCTAAGTGCAAGTGGTTGTAACAAACTGTGAAAGTCTTTGTGCTAGACCTAGCTTGGGGAAGGAAGATCTAGCGAGGTGCATGCAGATCTCCTGTCCTATGCGGAGTAGGGTTTTTGTTGCTCTGTGCATGTAGATGATGGATTGAAGCTAATAAAGAATAAGAATTGGTGGACGTAGCCCCAGGGTGGGGGTGAACCATGTAAATATTGTGTTATTCTGCTCTGTGCGATGTTCTGATGTGTTTATGTGTTATTTTTGAAGTGCTTGATATAGTTAGATAGATAGGTAGATCTGTTTATGCTTTGTGCTTATGATGAATCTGGATGCTAGATCTGACATAGGTGAATGTGCTTAGTGCTTGAATCTGCTAGATCTGATCCATTTACTTATGCTAAGTGCTTAACTACATTAGATCAGGGTGAATGCTGTGATGTTTTGTTTTCTCTGCAGAGTAGATATTGGTTAAATAATGATGAACTAATGGTGTTAAGTGCTCTATTAAGTATTATAATCACAGATCTGTGTCCCAGCTAAGGTTGCAGACACCTGAGTCCTGCAACCCCCCCTGCCTCTACCTTGGGTGAGACTTCATTTTCTTCGCAGGTGTTGCCGAAAGGGCCTATAGTTAAGTTTTTGTTGGTGCGCTGTAGTAGCGTTGAACCTTGGGTCTACCCCTGTGCTAAAAAATGGTTCCATTGTTGGGAACTGAAACTATGATTGTTGGGAATTGAGGAAGAAGAATCTTTGTGCAAAGATTCGACCTAAAATTGTGAAAGCTCTGTGTGTAGATATGTTTCTCTAGTGTGAAGTACTCTACTTAGTTTGACAAGATTTGTGCTAAAGAAAAGAAGTTTGATCTGAAGAAAAGAGGCAAGATCTGAAAGCTTTGTGCTCTAATAAAGGAAAAAGTGAGGCTTTTTTATTAAAAGAGGTAAGATCTGAAAGCTCTATGCTTTGATAAAGGTAAGAATAGTGAAAAGTTCTAGATTTGAAAGCTTTGTGCTTTGTAGAAGTAAGATAAGTGGAAATTTTTGTTTCAATAGTATGGATCTAGGTATGTTTGATATTACCTAGCTTGAAAACTAGGGTATTAATAGATGAAAGAAGATTTGAAATGAGTAGATCTGATAAGAATAGTGAAAAATATGTTATACCTATGCATATAAAGAATGTTTGAACTAACAAGTGTATGCAAGATCCTAGAAAGAAATGTTTGAAGGTTAGCTGCCATGATCCTAGTGCGTAGTACATGAAAGATTGGGGATCATTTAAAAGAAAGAGAGGATTAACCCTCTGTTACAGTTGCAGAAGATTGGGACATCTCACTAAGGAATGCCTTGGGAGAAGACCCAGTTGTATTTTTTGCAAATATATGGACCATGAAGTATTAGATTGTCCTAGAATGATTTCTAAGCTTAAAGAGATGATCATGAGACAAGAAAACCATAGGATAGATACATAAACTAATATTATGGCAGAACCCCAGAAAGAATAAGAAAAAGTATTTCTATAGATGAAAGAAACCCTGAATGACCATTGACATGTTAGTTTATCAAAGATCTTCAAAGAAAAAGAATGCCTTGAAGAAAGAATAGGAGACTTCGACATTGAATGTGTTCTAGATGAGGAAACATGGGTGAATATCATGACAGAGATAACTTGGGAAGCGATAGGGAGGCCTTCTACGATTCCTTCATTAGGAGGAATAGAAATATTCAAAGGAAAGCTGATAAACCTATGTGGAAAGCTCACCTAGATACCTATGAATGCCAATGGAACTTCAACAGAGGAAGATTTTGAGATTATTAAATTTATGAAGGCCAGTGCCCCATTTACCATGTTATTAGGAAAACCTTGGATTGAAAGAGATCAGGTGATAAGGAAAGAACAAGAGGAAGTTTTACAACAGAAGAAGCAAGAGTTAAAAGAATTCATGAATAGAAGGATAGCACACTTGATTGAAGAACAAAATAACAGATCGAAGCTATTTAACACTAGAGATTCAGATGTCGAAGTTGCAAGAACACTAGAAGACCCACAGAAGATTGAAGTACCTATTCTAGATAAAGAAGAAGGCTCACCCTCAAATCTTAGGAAAGACTCTCAACAACGTGAAGTAACTATGCCAAAAGAAGGTAAGAATCAGAATGGAAAAAGGCATACCGAGACAAAGCTCACTGGGAAGAAGGCTAGAAAGCTACGTAAGAAGAGAGATAAGATCGACAAGTTGCAGAAGGTTCTAGAGGGGACCTCGCAGAAGGAAGATTTGCAAAATTGGAGCTTCGTCGGGATATCAGAACAACGACACATGGCACTTTGCCATGGAGAAACAATATATCCGTTGGGGACATTATAACCATTAGACCAATGCTCTGAATGGGTAGAAAGAAATTTATGGAAAGACAACTCGCCATGCGACTGTTGGGACTGTGCCATAATGGACAAAACAAAGTTAATGAAGGCTTCATACCCATTGCAAGTGACCCGTTTCCGATTTTCCTACTCATCCCATCACACCATGCACCAAGAACACTTTTTCCAACTGAGAGTTTAAGCCCAAAAAGTAAGTTGATTTTATACAGTGATCATCACACTCTTGTTGTCTATTCTATTGCAGTATCTCAGTTACTCCCCAAACTCAAGATTGTTAACCCCGAGTGTGTATGTCAGATGAGTTGAGTGCTACAGAGAAAGTTGTTGAAGAAGTTTTGATCGACCTCATGACTGAAAGAGTCATGTTGATGTCTACAGGTGTGTAAGCATCATCAATGAGAGGACTGCTAGCCTCTCCATCCACTGCTCACGGAGCCAGACCATCCTGACCATTAGATGAAAAGAGAACCAAGCGCAGGGATGATCTAGCGAATACCAAATTGATCTTGACCATATTACCTGCATATATGCCACCTCTGAGTGGAGCAGTAAATCACGACATCTTGCCCAGAGATTTTGAATACACCTTGGTTACAACATACCTCCCGAAGGGGATACACACAGTTTGAGCAGACCAAGATAAGATTGCAGTGTTGAAGTTTAGCGACCTCAACCTCTGAGATCGCAAATTCTACAACATGCTTGCCCCACATAAGTACTTGACCATAACTAAGGGGAATAATTCAAGGATAATCCCCCAGTCGTGGACTATGAACTTCATGAAGTCCACCCTCCTAAATGTCATGAAGATTCCCTAGTTTGGTAGACACCGGGAAGTCAATGCCTATGTCAAGCTGCTACTTTCTTGTTACCATGGTAGATATTTGTGGCTAAACCTCTGTATAAAATTTGATCTGACACTGATCAATCGAATCACAGGCTTGAGTATGCAAGGACCTTATCCACAAGAGTTTTACCCCGAAAAAACCATGGATCGTGCTCTAGCATAGAAGATCAAGGAAACTTATGGCGATGTCGAGAAGGGAACACGAGGCTACAAGGTAGCTTCTATCTAGAGTGGCACAGTGCATCTTTCTGTTGGCACAGGGGTAGACACAGGGTTCAATGCTACAACAATGTACCAACAAATCCCTAACTATCGGCCCTTTCGGCAACCCCTGCAAAGCAGATGAAGTCTCACTCGAGGGAGAGGCGGGGGTGGTTGCAAGAATCAGGTGTATGCAACCTTAGCTGGGACACAGATCTATGATTGTAATACTTAATAAAGAACTTAGCACCATTATTTCTTCAATATGTAAGCAATATCCACTTCACTAATAAAACATAGCTTGGCAATATTCACACCAATATAATGTGTTTAAGCACTTAGCATAGGTAAATAGATCAAATCGAGCAGATCAAGCACTAAGCATAGACATATAAATAAAATATAGCATTCTCTCATATCATAAGCACAATGCATAAGTAGATCTATCTAAATACATCAAATCACTTAGCAGATAACATGTGAACACATCAAGACAAGGCACAAAGTAGCATAACACAGTGTTTACGTGGTTCACACCCACTCTGGGGCTACATCCACCAACTCTTCTTCTTTATTGTCTTCAGTCAATTGGTTACAAGCACAGAGCCTCAAAACCCTTACTCCGCACAAGACATAAGATATTTGTAGCTCGCTAGATCCTTCTTCCTTATGTTACAACATTAAGCCTTCCATAATCTGCTACAAGGACCTACACTTAGCTATGCAAGTCTCTTACAATCATGCACAAAGCACTTACAGACTCTACTTGAAATTAGCATACATTTACATCACAAAGATGCCCCACTACTTCTATCTAGCCTAAGCATCTATTTATATATACAAAATAGGCCGAAACATGGGTAAACCCATGGGCCAATGTCCCATTCCTGTTACATATTCCCACATCCCAAAAAGGACCCCAAAAGGGGACGAGATCTCGTGATCTCTGCTTCGTCTTCCGCTCCTCCTTTGACAGGCTATTGAAGTCCTAAAATAGGTCAACATGACCAAGAATCTCCCAAAACTTGGTCAAGGGTGAACAGGCCCCCAACACTCACCCGTGACTTGTCTCGAGTCACTCTGGTGTGATCAGTTCCACTTCGAACGCGACGATTTTGGCTTGAGATGCTTCGACCTATCGTTTTCCTATGGACTCTTGCTCGAGGAACTCTTGGATCACTTCATCATTCACTGGACCTTCTAGGCATTTTTCTGTTGTAGTGACAACCTATTCTAGCTCTACTCCTTGCCTTTCAACCTCTGTGAAAAATTGGCATGCCTTATCTTGCACAGGTTGGAGCCTTTGAGTTACTTCCATAAATTTTATCTAGATCGTATGGATCTGCTACTGGGCGGTGCATTTCTCTTGAGATATCTTCATTCTGTCTATAGCTAACAGGGCCTTTAGCTGCACCTGTAGTGTGTCTGTGTGCTACTTCGCTTCCTAGAGTTGCGACTCCAGTGCGTGTAACTATGGGTTATGAGAAATATTCTCATACATTTGGGCACTGTGGTTACTAAACTGCTTGCACTCTAGGGCAAGAGATTTTAGTCTGTCAACTCTGCTCCTAGTGGTTGATTCCCTTTGGTATCTTACATCTTGAGGGGTCTTGGGCACTGCGCGTAGCTCCAAATCTACTACGCGTTCCTATAGTTGTTGAATCACTTCCTCAAGTTGTGTCACCTGCTATGGGACTCTCTCTTCAGCCTTTACTTCTATAACTATCACAGAGTGAAGTGCTCTATTAACCCATTCCTTTACTTTGAGTTGCTCCACGAGCAACTATTCCTTGCTTTGTTGCAACTGTGCTCTTTCTTCATCCCACTTCGCTTGGAGAGAAAGCTTTTCCCATTCTACAACACTGCGTTTCTCTAGAAGGTCTTCTTGTACTTGTGCTAAAGACTGGGTGGCTTGTGTTGTTTCCTCCTATCTTCATTGAAGGTGAGATTCGATTGTATCAACAATTCAGTGGAGTTGAGATGACTCATCTCCCAGTTCTGGTGTTTCCAATGGAAGAGGCACAGTGGAAACTGCGCGGCTGGACTGTAGTGCCTGCTGCACCCCTTGAAGTTCAACCTTAATTCGATTGTATATCTCCTTCTGCTTAGCCTCTTTCTTCTTTGCTATCTCCAGTGAAGCATGATTCAAGGCTGCTATGATGAAATCGAAGTCATCTGAGGTTAGGGTAGTCTGCATTTTGGTCATAGAGGCTTTCGATTTCTTCCTAGAAGAAGGCTTCGGGGGGGAAACCTTCCTTGTCTTCGAGGGATCCTCCTCGTCTCTAGGTGGTGTAACCTCACCTTTATTCTATTCAAATTCTGTGCCATCTATATCTCTGCCATATCCTCCTTGCTCAGGTGATATGGAAGCAGTCTTTGTTGAGGTACTGCTTACGTCTTGGGCTTCTTCATTTTTCTTTGTCTTGCTGGGTCCAGGTGTATCATGTACTTCTTCTGGACTGTCAATGTTGGACATCTCCATAGGATATACTAGAATGAGGAGGTATTCAGAGCAGTCTTTAGTAATCTCTTCTAAGTCCTCCTCTGTCAGCTTGTATTAATACTGAAGTTGTTGCTTGTGCTCGTCAGCGTGCACTGTAATATAAATGAAATGGTTGTCCGCACTAAATTTCATTAAAGGACGAAACTTGTGGAGAGTATTCGGCGTGATGCAAGGATCAGACTAGATGGTTTTCTTAAGCTGGTTGTAATAGGTATGGAACAAATTTGACTACCATTGTTTGTTCATGTCACTGGAATACCAAAGTATACCGAACTTCGCGGCCAGAGGCTCAAAGGGATCGATGTCTAGGAAGGTCGCACAAGGTATGAGCCTCCATTAACTCTTGTTCGGTCTATTATGGCATGTTCTAATAGTCTAATGATGAACAATTGGCCCTCGACCAAGTTTTGAAGAGTACTTGGTCATACTTGACCACTTTTGGGACTGTGATAGCTTGCCAAGGAAGGAGCGCAACGCAAAGCAGAAAATAAGGAAGCAAGACCTATTTTGGGGTCCATTTTAGGGTTTTGGGTTGATGTAACAGGAAAGGGATGTCGGCCCGTGGGTTTACCCACGTTTAGGGCCATTTTGTAATCTATAAATAGGCAATGTAGATAGTAAGATAGAGAGGAGTTAGTAATGTAGTACATCTATGTGATGTATGAATGAAAGCTTAGTGCTAGTAACTAGATATGTGTGATCGGATGTATCTTAGAGTGCTCTGTGCATGAGATTGGAGAGCTAAGTGCAGGTTGTTATAGTCTGAAGAGAAATGAAGAAGGATCTAGCAAGCTACGCAGATCTTCTGTCCTATGCAAAGTAAGGGTCATTAGAGCTCTGTGCTGTAATTGCTTGACCATGATAATATAAAGAAGGCTTTGTGGATGTAGCCCTAGGGTGGGGGTGAACCAAAGTAACTGTGTGTATAGTGCTTTGTGCTTCTCTCTTATGTATTCATCTCTTTCTTGGCTAAGTGTTTGGTGTGATTAAGTAGATCTAGTTATGCTCTGTGTTGTTGATGAATGAATGAACATTAGATATGATATATGAGATTCTTAGTTCTTGATCTATTGAATCGAACCTATATTCCTGTGGATAAGTACTAAATCATTCTTAGTATAAGTATTCACTATGATTCTCCGTGCCTTCTACGAAGTATATTAATGAATGTATGTTAAGGAATAATTGATGCTAAGTGCGCTGTAAGAAAGATAATCATAAATATGTGTCCCAGCTAAGGTTGCAGACACCTGAGTACTGCAACCACCCCTGCCTCTACCTTGGGTGAGACTTCATCTGCTTCACAGGTGTTGTCGAAAGGGACGATAGTTAGGGATTTTTTGGTGCACTCTTGAGCGTTGAACCTTAGGTCTGCCATTGTGTCAACAAATGATTATGTTGTCGGGACCTAGAAATATGATTGTTGGGAACTAAAGAAGAAGAAACTTTGCATGAAATAAGCTCCGTGCGTAGATCTGTTGCCCTAGTGTGTAGTGTTCTATTTGACCTGTGAAGCTTTGTGCCAAGAAAAGATGTCAGATCTGAAGAAAGAGAGGTCAGATCTGAAGAAAAGAAGTCAGATCTATGAAGAAAAGGGTAAGATCTATAAGCTCTATGCCTTGATAAAGGTAAGAATAGTTAAAAGTCTTAGATATGGAAGATTTGTGCTATGCAGAAGTAAGATAAGTGAAATGTTTTGTTTCTAAAGCATGGATCTAGGTATGTTTGATAGATTATGTCCTAGCTTCAAAACTAGGGCATTAATAGATGAAAGAAAGTTTGATATGAATAGATCTAATAACTATAGTGATAGATATGTTATACCTATGCATCGAAAGAATGTCTGGACTAACAAGTGGATGTAGGATCCTAGAAATTCTTTTTTGTAGGCTAGCCACCATGATCCTGGTGCGCAGTACAAAAGGAGTTGGGGAACATCTAAACAGATGAGAGGATTAACCCTTTGTTATAGTTGCAGATGACCGAGACATCTTGCTAAAGAATTCCTTGGGAGAAGACCTAGTTGCCTCTGTTGTAAGGCTATGGACCATCAAGTATTGTATTTCCCTAGAATGATTTATAGGCTTGAGAAGATGAATATGGAACAAGCAAACCCTGTGGGAGATCAAGAGAGAAATATTATAGTAGAAACCCAAAAAGAATCAGAAAATATATTTCTACAGATGAAAGATACCTTGAATGACCATAGACATGTTAGGCTATCAAAGATCTTCAAAGAAAAGGAGCAAATCAAAGAAAGAATAGGGGACTTTGACATTGACTGTCCTCTTGATGAAGAAGTGCAAGTGAACATTATGCTAGAAAGAGCTTGGGAAGCTATAAGGAAGCCTTCCATGATCCCTTCCCTAGGAGGAACAAGTTTCTTCAAAGGAAAGCTAGTAAACCTATGTGGAAGGCTCGCTCGGATACTTATGACTGCCAATGGAACTTTGAATGAGGAAGAATTTGAGATCATTAAATTTGTTAAAGATAATGCCCCGTTTTCCATGCTCATAGGAAAAACCTGGATTGATAGATAACAGGCCAGATGAAGAGAAGAAGAGAAAGTTTTGGAACAAAAGAAGCAAGAGTTAAAAGACTTTATGAACAGAAAGATTGCGCACTTGATTGAAGAACAAAAGAGCAAATCACAAATATTTAATATTAGTGCCCCCGATGTCGAAGCTAAGAGAACACTTGAGGATCCACAAAAGATCGAGTTACCTATTTTTGATACAGAAGAAGTATTATCAAGGAACCCTAAGAAAGATTTTCCATAGCATGAAGTAACTAAGACCACAGAAGATAAATATCAGAATGGTAAAAGAATTACTAAGATGAAACTCACTGGGAAGAAGGCTAGGAAGTTAAGAAAGAAAAGGGATAATATTGTAAGGTTACAAGAGGTTCTAGAGGACACTTCACAACAAGAAGAATTGCAGAATTGGAGCTTCGTCAAGATATCATAACAACGACATAGAGTACTTCACCATGATGAAGAAGTATAGCCGTTGGAACCAATATACCCATTCGAACGTCGCTCCGAATGGATCGAAAAGAAGTTATGAGTTACCACTGAATTGTTGGATAGCACGAGAACAGATAGAACAGAGTTAATGAAGGCCCCATGTCCATTGCAAGCAGACCATTGTTGAGATTGCCTACTTAACCTGTCGCGACATGCACCAAGAATAATTTTTGCTAACTGAGAATCTGAGCATGAACCCTGAGATTTACTTACCCTGAGATCATTGCCTTACTCTTCACCGTCGTCTCTGAATTCCTTTTGCACCCGAGCCGACTGACCCAAGTTTGTATGTCGAACAGGCTCAGCGCTACTGAGAAAATTGTCGAAGAAGTTCTAATTGATTTAATGGATGAGAGAGTCATGTTAGAACGTAGAATGTCTACAGGTGTATAGGCATCATCCTCAGGCATACTTCCAACTTCCCCCTCCACTGCTCAAGCAGGACCATCCCGACCACCTTTGTAAAGACGATCTAAGCTCGGAAATGAATTTTCCACTGTGAATATGATCCCAAGAATCTTGCCTAAATATATCCCACCACTAAGCGGACCAGTGAATCAAGACTCTGTACCTAGAGACTTCGACTATGATGTAGTCATTGCATACCTCCCGAAAGGGGTGCACACAATTCATGCTGACCAGGAGAAGCTCACCATGCTGAAATTCAGTGATTTTAACCTTGGAGATCGCAAGGTATATAGTATAGTATCCCCACATGGGTATTGGACTATTACAAAAGGAAAGAACTCCAAGATTGTACCACAACAATGGACACATAAACTTGTGCAGTCAACCCTCGTCAACGTAATGAAGATTCCACATTTCGGGAGGCATCAGGAAGTAAATGCCTATGTTCGACTGTTGCTGTCCTGC
The DNA here is from genome assembly GCA_010110895.2 of Picea sitchensis. Taxonomy (NCBI): domain Eukaryota; kingdom Viridiplantae; phylum Streptophyta; class Pinopsida; order Pinales; family Pinaceae; genus Picea; species Picea sitchensis. Next base: position 354,895 of record SNQJ01S0019900.1, read on the forward strand.
TACCATAGAGGATAAATATGGTTGGACTGGTGCATCACCATGGATTTGATTATGATCAATCAGATCACTAGGCTAAGCATGCAGGATCCTGACTCTGGAAAGACCACAAATTGTGCTTTCTCTCAACGAATAAAAGACACATATGGTGATCTAGAGAAAGGCAGGCGAGGTTACAAGGTAGGCTCCATTGAGAATGAAACAGTATGATTTGGTTGCCATTTGATCGCAGGCAAGTTAGTTCGAAAAAATAGACCTACATAGGTGACCAGATTTGTAGTTGACCTCGCAGGGAAGTGCGCAGAGGGACTACAAATGAACTGGATGAAATACCTTATAAATAAGCTATAGCTTGACTGTAGGTAAGCGCAGGACCAAGGGTATGAGTTCCACTTTATTTGGTTGCTCATACTCATCGCCTTCATTGCGTGGTAACTACCCAAGGGAGCCATGTTTTCGGAGATCGAACCCTTCGAACCCCTGGCCGTGAAGTTCTGTACGCTGTGGTACTCCAATGACATGAACAAATAGTGGCAGTCCAATGTCATCTTCCATGCATACTACACTCAGTTGAGGAATTCCATTCATTCTACACCATGCATTACACCCAACACTCTTCATAGGTTTCGACCTTTGATGAAATTCAGCGTAGATTGTCACTTCACCTACATCACAGTGCATGCAGACGAGCACAAACAACAACTCCAGTCATATTACAAGCTGACAGAAGATGACCTAGAGGAGATTACCAAGGAATGGTCGGCAGACCTCCTTGTTGCAGCAGACCCCGCAGAGATGTCTGACGTAGATATCCCTAAAGCTATGCTGGATACACCAGGACCACGTAAGACTAAGAAGGATTTGGAAGTTCAAGATATCCACATCACATCCATGAATATTGCTTCACTCTCACCTATGAAGTGAGGTGATTATGAAGAACTAGGGGGCACAGAAGTTGAACAGAGAAAAGCAGAGGTTACCCTACCTAGGGATGAGGCAGATGCCTCCAAGAAAAGAAAGATTACCCCACCAAGGCCCTCATCTAGAAAGAAAACTAAGGCCATCTGGACCACGCTTAAGACTACGCTTATCCCAGATGATTTTGACTTCTTAATTGTCATGCTGAATGATGTTTCATTAGAGCTCACGGAAAATAAAGAAGCAAATAAGGAGGATATATTCCACCGGATCACGGGCGAATTCAATGAAGCGCAACATGCACTTCATTCCATCCAAGCAGTTTTTATGGCACCATTAATAATGGAAATATCAGGAACATGCGATGAGCCCACACAGTTACGCCAGATCACCTAGAAAGTCGAAGCTCACCTTCGACCAGCTCAAGAAGACATAGTGAAAGCCACCCAGGCTTTGGCGCAAGCACAAAGCGCACATGAAGAGAAACGAAGAAAGGCAGAACAAGAGCATATTGACTTACAAATGAAATGGGAGGAGGAAAAATCCTAGTTACAGTAGAGCAAGGACTAGTTGCTAGCAGAGAAACTTGAAACACAAGAAAGAGTTCACAAGGTACTGTGCTCTGTGACGATCATAGAAGTGAAGATGGAATATCGTCTTCCACAGCAGGTGACCCAACTGGAAGAAGTAATCCAACAAATTCAACAACACATCACGGATCTGGAGCTCCACACCATGCCTGAGACACCCCAAGAGATAAGAGATCTAAGAGAGGCCACTGCTTGAAGCGCAGTTGACCAATTAAAAAATTTGGCTTCGGAATGTAGGCAGCTAAGCACTAGAAGCGCCCAGACCTATGAAACCCTTGCAGAGAATCTTGAATTGCAGACATTGGAGGCATAGCTCCATGAAGCAAAGCAGCATGTAGATGTGCTACAAGAGTAGCTGAAGTCTATGACCCCAGTCAAAAGAATGAAGAGGTTCGTAGAGAAACGCACAACCCAACAATGAGTACACACATTGCAAAGTAAAGTAATGGACGTCTCTCAATGAATGCAACCACTCCAAGAGAAGGTATGCCAACTGTTCTCCGAACTTGAAAGACAGGGAGATAAACTTGAATAGGGTGTCATCACTGCAGAACAATGCCTGGAAGGACCGCTCAATGACACAACAATCCAGGAGTTTACTGAACAAGAGGTTGTCTCACTGTAGCAGGTCGAAGCCACTCGAGCCAAGCTCGAGGCATTCGAAGAAGAATTGGTCAGACCTGAGTGAATCGGGATGAGTCACAGGTGAGTGTTGGGGGCCTGTTGGCCCTTGACCAAGTTTTGAAAAGTACTTGGTCATACTTGACCACTTTTGGGACTACGACAACTTGCCAAGGAAGGAGCACAACGTGAAGCAAAAAATAAGGAAGTGAGACCTATTTTGGGATCCATTTTAGGGTTTTGGGTTGATGTAACGGGAAAGGTATGTCGGCCCGTGGGTTTACCCACGTTTAGGCCCATTTTGTAATCTATAAATAGGCAATGTAGATAGTAAGATAGAGAGGAGATAGTAATGTAGTACATCTATGTGATGTATGAATGAAATCTTAGTGCTAGTAATTGGATCTGTGTGATCGGATGTATCTTAGAGTGCTCTGTGCATGATATCAGAGAGCCAAGTACAAGTTGTTATAGTCTAAAGAGAAAGGAAGAAGGATCTAGCGAGCTGCCCATATATTCTATCTTGTGCAAAGTAAGGGTCATTAGAGCTCTGTGTTGTAACTGCTTGATCGTGATAATATAAAGAAGGCTTTGTGGGCGTAGCCCCAGGGTGGGGTGAACCACGGTAACTGTGTGTATAGTTCTTTGTGCTTCTCTCTTATGTATTTATATATTTCTTGGCTAAGTGTTTGATGTGATTAAGTAGATCTATTTATGCTCTATGTTGTTGATGAATGAATGAACATTAGATCTGATATATGAGATGCTTATTGCTTGATCTATTGAATCTAACCTATATTTCTGTGGATAAGTACTAAATCATTCTTAGTATAAGTATTCACTGCGATTCTATGTTCCTTCTGTGAAGTATATTAATGAATGTATGTTAAGGAATAATTGATGCTAAGTGCATTGTAAGAAAGATAATCACAGATCTGTGTCCCACCTAAGGTTGCAGACACCTGAGTACTGCAACCACCCCTGCCTCTACCTTGGGTGAGACTTCATCTGCTTTGCAGGTGTTTCCAAAAGGGCCGGTAGTTAGGGCTTTGTTGGTGTTCTCTTGAGCGTTGAACCCTGGGTCTGCCCTTCTGCCAACATGAACCATAATTTCCTTTCTTCCCATTTGGAGCGTCGATCGAATGGTTATAATGTCCCCAATGGCTATATTGCTTCGTCATGGTGAAGTTCCATGTGTCATTGTTCTGATATCCCGGCGAAGCTCCCATTTTGAATTTTTTTCGTCTGCAAAGTTCCCTCTGGAACCTTCTGCAACTTTTCAATCTTAGCTCTCTTCCTACTTAACTTTCTAGCATTTTTTCCAGTGAGCTTCATCTCGATATTCCATTTTCCATTCTTATTCTTATCTTCTCTGGTCATAGTCACTTCACGATGTTGAGATTATTCCCTAGGGTTCCTAGATAATACTTTGTATTTGTCTAGGGTAGGTACTTCAGTCTTCTGTGGATCCTCTAGTGTTCTATCAGCTTCAACATATGGGTTGCTAGTGTTAAATCTGCTCTCCTGTTCTGCAATCAAGTGTGTGATCCTTCTGGTCATGAAATATTTTAACTCTTGTTTCTTCTTCTTAAAAAATTCTTCTTCTTCCTTTCATCTCGATTGATCTCTATCAAACCAAGGTTTTCCTAGTAACATGGTAAATGGGGCGATGTCTTCAACAAATTTAATAATCTCAAAATCATCTTCTGTCGAGGTTCCATTAGCATTCATAGGTATGCGAGCGAGCTTCCCACATAGGTTTATCATATTTCCTTTGAATAGTCATATTCCTCCTAATAAAGGGATCATAGCAGGCTTCCCTATAGCTTCCCAATTTCTCTCTATCATGATATTCACCTATGTTTATTCATCCAAACAATAGTCAATGTCGAAGTCTCCTATTCTTACTTCAATGCATTCTTTTTCCTTGAAGATATCTGATATTCTAACATGTCGATGGTCATTCGGGGTTTCGTTTATTTGCAGTCATACTTTCTCTAATTCTTTCTGGGGTTCTACCATTTCTGGATTTGTCTTAGGGTTTTCTTTATTCAAATTCATTTCTTCAAGCTTAGTAATCATTCTAGGGCAATCCAACACTTCATGGTCCATAGCTTTACAAAAAAGACAACTGGGTATTTTTCCAGGGCATTCCTTAGCAAGATGTCCTGGTCTTCTGCAACTATAACAGAGGGTTAATCCGCTCTTTATTTTAAATGATCCCTAGCCTTTCCGAGACTGCGCACTACGATCATGGTAGCTAACCTGCAAAAAATTATTTTTAGGATCCTACATCCATTTGTTAGTCCAAACATTCTTTCTATGCATAGGTATAATATATCTTTCACTATTCTTATCATATCTACTCATATCAAGCCTTCTTTCATCTATTAGTGCTCTAGTTTTCAAGCTAGGACATAACCTATCAAACATACCTAGATCCATACTTTAGAAACAAAAATTTTCACTTATCTTACTTCTACAGAGAAAAAATATTCCAGATCTAAAACTTTTCACTATTCTTACCTTTATCAGAGCACAGAGCTTGCAGATATTACCTCTTTTAATAAAAAATTCTCACTTTTGCCTTTCTTAGAGCACAAAGCTCTCAGATCTCACTTCTTTCCTTCAAATATGACATCTTTTCTTCAGATCAGGATTCTTTATTTAGCATAGAGCTTTATAAATCGAGTAGGATACTACGCACCAGGGCACAGATCTATGCACAAAGATTTCACAATCTCAGGTCGAATCTTTGCACAAAGCTTCTTCTTTCTTAGTTCCCAACAATCACAGTTTTAGGTCCCAACAATGGAACCATTTGTTGGCACAGGGGCATACCCAGGGTTCAACGCTACAACAACGCACCAAAAAATCCCTAACTACTAGCCCTTTCGGCAACACCTGGGAAGAATATGAAGTCTCACCTGAGGTAGAGACAGGGGTGGTTGCAAGACTCAGGTGTCTGCAACCTTAGCTGGGACACATATCTGTGATTTTACTACTTAATAAAGAACTTATCACCATCAGTTCCTCAATATGAAATAAATATCCACTTTGCTAATAAAATATAACTTCACAACATTCACACCAATCTAATGTGTTTAAGCACTTAGCATAGGTAAATAGATCAGATCAAGCAGATCAAGCACTAAGCATAGCCATATAAATCAGATCTTACATTCTCACATATCATAAACACAAAACATAAGTAGATCTATCTAAATACATCAAAGCACTTAGCAGATAACATGTGAACACATCAATACAAGGCACAAAGCAACATAACACAGTGTTTACACGATTCACCCCCACCCTGGGGCTACATCCACCAACTCTTCTTCTATATTGTCTTCATTCAATCAGTTACAAGCACAGAGCCTCAAAAACCTTACTCTGCATAGGACATAAGATCTGTGCATCTTGCTAGATCCTTCTTCCTTGCGTTACAACACTAATCCTTCCATAATATACTACAAGGACCTACACTTAGCTCTGCAAGTCTTTTACAGTCATGCACAAAGCACTTACAGAATCTACTTGCACTTAGCATACATTTACATCACATAGATGCGCCACTACTTCTAAGCATCTATTTATATATACAAAATAGGCCTAAACATGGGCAAACCCATGGGACAATGTCCCATTCTCATTACATATTCCCACATCCCAAAAAGGACCCAAAAAGGGTCCAAGATCCCGTGATCTTTGCTTCGTCTTCCACTCCTCCTTCGATAGGCTGTCGTAGTCCCAAGATAGGTCAACATGACCAATAATCTCCCAAAACTTGGTCAAGGGCCAACACTCACCTGTTAGTTGATTACAAAGAAGTTAGTACAAAATAACTGATCTACTCAAGTCACCGATTTTGTAGTTTACCTCGCAGGGAAGTGCGTGGAAGGCCTTCAAATGAACTAGGTGAAGTACCTGGTGAACCAGTTGGAACTCGACTGCAGATAAGCACAAGATTAAGGATATGAATTTCATTTCAGCTATCTCTTGATCCTTATAGCTTTTATTTCCTGGGAGATGCCGGAAGGTATGACCTTCCCGGACATCGAGCCATTTGAACCACTGGCTACGAAGTTCAGTATACTATGGTATTCAAGCGACATGAATAAATAGTGGCAGTCAAATGTTGTTTTTCATACCTACTACAATCAATTGAATATAGCCATCCATTCCGAGCCTCGCATGAATCCGAACACTCTACACTGGTTCAAAACTTTGATGAAGTTCAATGCAGATCGACATTTTATTTACATCACAGCGCGCGCCAACAAACACAAGCAACAACTTCAATCCTACTATAAGCTGATGGAGGAGGACTTGGAGGAGATCACTAAGGAATGGTCGGCGGACCTCCTTATCCCAACATACCTTGCGGATATATCCAACATCGACAGCCCAGAAACAATGCAGGATACACCTGGACCTAGCAGGACAAAGAATACTAAAGAGGTCCAAGAATTAGATAGCACATCCGTGAAAACTACTTCCATATCATTAGAGCAAGGAGGTGATAGCAAAGAGGTAGATGACATAGAATTCGAATAGAAGCAAGGAGATGAGGTTGATCCCCTGAATAAGAGGAAAGGTTCACCTCCGAAACCTTCCTCCTGAAAGAAAGTGAAGGCCACCATGACCAAGATGTAGACTATCCTCACCTCCGATGACTTTGAATTCCTCATAGAATCCCTGCAAGAGGCTTCGCTCGAAATAACAGAGAAACAAGAAGCAAAGCAAGAGGAGATGTATGATCGAATTGAGACTGAACTCCATGGGGTACAACAAGCCCTATAGTCCAACCACGCAGTCTCCACTGCACTAGGAGAACTAGAATTGGGAGATGAGCTAGCTCAACTCCACTGCCTAGCTGATACAGTCAAAGCTCACCTTCGACGAGCATAGGAAGAAATAGAGCAAGCCACCTAGGCTTTGACACAAGTACAAGGAGTACTCGTAGAGAAACAAAGTGCTGCAGAATAGGAAAATCTTGCTCTCCAAGCGAAGTTTGATGAAGAAACAACACAAATATAGCAAGAAAAGGAATAGTTGCTCATGGAGCAACTCGAAGTAAAAGAAATAGTCAACATAGCACTTCTCTCTGTGACTATCTTAGAAATCAAGGTAGAAGATCATGTTACATAGTAGGTGAACCAGCTCCCAGAATCCATCTAGTAGATACAACAACACATAATAGATTTGGAGTTATTCACTGTACTTGAGACCCCACAATATGTAAGAGACCAAGGAGAAGCAATCACTCGGACCGCAGTTGAAAGGATAAAGGTTGTTACCCTAGAATGTAAGCAACTCACTGATCGTAGTGCCCAGACATATGAACAACTCACAGAGAACCCAGAACTAAAGGCACTCGAGTCGCATCTCAAAGAGGTGAAGTATCAAGCTGAAAAGATACAGGCTCAGCTGTTGGGACAAGGGAAGACCCAGGGTTCAACGCTCAAGAGTGCACCAACAAAAACCTAAATACTGGCCCTTTCGGCAACACCTGCGAAGTAGATAAAGTCTCACCTGAGGTAGAGGTAGGGGTGGTTGCAAGACTCATGTGTCTGCAACCTTAGCTAGGACACATATCTGTGATTATATCATTTACAGAGCACTTAGCATCAACCATTCATCAATATTCAACCCTTATTATACTTTGCAGACAACACAGAGCTTCGAGGTGAATACTCAGATCTACAGTATTTCAGCACTTAACCATAGTAACCGAGATTAGATCTAGTAGATTAGCACTAAGCATCCTCATACACATTAGATCTAACAAGCATATATATCTAAGAAGCACAGAACATAAGTGGATATATCAAAGCACATAGCATAAGAAAAGATAAACACATTGAATCAAAGCATAGAGCATAACACACAGATTTACGTGGTTCACCCCCACCCTAGGGCTACATCCACAAGGTCTTCTTCTTTATTATCATCTTCAATATGTTACAAGCACAAAGCCTCCAAAACCCTTCTTTGCATAGGATAGAATATATGTATAGCTCGCTAGATCCTTCTTCCTTGCGTTACAACACTTATCTTTCTATAGCAACCTCACAGTAACTTGCACTTAGCCTTGCAAGCCTTACACAATTCGCACAGAGCACTTATTCAACATCACATATATGCACTACCAATTGCACTAAGAAATCACATATACTACTTCTTACATTGCATATCCTTCTATTTATACATTACAAAAGTGGGCCTAAGCATGGGTAAACCCACGAGCTAACATCCGTTTCCCATTACATATTCCCAAAAACCCAAAAAGGACCCAAAAGGGGGCCTAGCTTCCGCAATTTCCTCTTTATTTTGTGTTTTTTCTTCGACAATCTGTTGAAGTCCCAAAAATGGTCAATTATGACCATGTGTTCCTCAAAACTTGGTCAAGGGACAACAAACCCCCAGCACTCACCTGTGACTTGTCTCGAGTCACTCTGGTTTGATCAATTCCGCCTCGAGTGCCTCGAGCTTGTCTCGAGCTGCTTCGACCTACTGTAGTGTGACAACCTCTTTCTCAGTGAACTCTTGGATCACTGCGTCGTTTACTGGCCCTTCCATGCATTGTTCCATGGTGATGACAACCTATTCAAGCTTGGCTCCCTAGATTTCAACTTCAGTGAATAGTTGGCATGCCTTTTCATGGATTGGTTGAAGTCATTGGGAGTCTTCCATCATTTTACTTTGTAGCATGTGTACCTATTGTTGGGATGTTCTTTGTTCTGGAAATATCTTCATTCTTTTGAATGGGGTCAAGGCCTTCAGCTCCGCCTATAGCGTATCTACGTGCTTCTTTGCTTCTTGGAGTTGTGCCTGCAATGCCTGCAACTATGGATTCTCTGTGAGTTTCTCATAAGTTTGGGCACTTCTAGTGCTCAGCTGCTTGCATTCTAATGCAAGGGTTTTTAATCGGCCAACTACGTTGCGGGCAGTTTCCTCCCTGAGATCTCTTATTTCTTGCGAAGTCTCGGGCATGGTACGAAGTTTCAGATCTATGAAGTGCTACTAAATTTGCTGGATTACTTCTTCAAGTTGTGCCACCTGTTGTCAGACATGTTCTTCAATATTCACTTGTATGACTGTCATAGAGAGAAGTGCTTTGTGAACCCTTTCCTGTACTTCAAGTTGCTCTACTAGTAATTGGTCCTTGATCTGCTATAACTATGATTTTTCCTCATCCCACTTCACTTGTAGGGAAATATTTTCCTATTCTGCCTTACTCTGTTGTTCTACAAGTGCACTTTGTACATGTGTCAAAGACTGGGTGGCTTGTGATCTATCTTCTTGAGCTCATCAAAGGCGAGCTTCGACTTTATTGGCGATCTGGTGTAATTGGGTGGGCTCATCGCCTATTCCTGCTATTCCAATTGTCAAGGGTGCATTAGAAATTGATCGAATGGACTGGAGTGCCTGTTGCATTTCTTGAAGTTCATGCTTGATTCGGCTGAATACCTCCTCTTGCTTTGCTTCTTTCTTTTCTACGATCTCTAGTGAAGCATCATTCAGCACAGCGATTAATAAGTCTAAGTCATCCAGTGTGAGGGTAGTCTTAAATGTAGTCTAGGTGGCCTTATTTATCTTTCGAGATGAGGGATTTGGTGGGGTAATCTTCCTTTTCCTAGAGGGATCCTCCTCCTCTCTAGGTGGAGTAACCTCGCCTTTGTTTTGCTCAACTTTTGTGCCACCTAGTTCTTCACCATCACCTCCCTGTGCAGGTGAGATCGAAGTAGTCTTTGTGGATGTGCTATGGACATCTTGAACTTCATCATCCTTATTAGTCTTTCTTGATCTAGGTGTATCTGGCATAGCTTCAGGGATATCCACGTCGGACATTTTTGCGGGGTCCACTATAACAAGGAGGTTCGTCGACCATTCCTTGGTAATCTTCTCCAAGTCTTCTTATGTCAAATTGTTATACGACTGGAGATACTGTTTGTGTTTATCAGTGCGCGTTGTGATATAGGTGAAGTGGTGGTCCACGCTGAATTTTATCAAAGTTCTAAACCTATGAAGTGTGTTTGGGGTGAGGCACGGTGTAGATTGGATTGCATTCTTCAATTGGTTGTAATATGCGTGGAAGACGACATTGTACTGCCACTGCTTGTTCATGTCGCTTGAGTACCATAACGTACAAAACTTCACGGCCAGTGGTTCGAAGGGTCTGATATCTGGAAAAGTGGCACCTTCTGGTAGCTCCCAGGCGATGCAAGAGATTAGTATGAGAAACCAACTAAAGCGGAACTCATACCCTTGGTCTTGCGCTTCTCTACAATAAAGCTCTAGCTGGTTTACAAGGTACTGCGCCCAGTTCATTTGTAGTCCCTCGAAGCACTTCCCTACAAGGTCAGCTACGAATACATTTACTTGTGTTGGTCTGTTCTTGCGAACTAGCTTGCCCGTGATTGGCTAACAGGAAAGGTGCACTATGCCACTCTTGATAGAGGCTACCTTATAGCCTCGCGTGCCTTTTTTGACATCACCATAAGTTTCTTTTATATTTTGCGCTAGTGCTTGGTTTGAGGTCTTTCCAGGGTAAAACTCTTATGGGTCAGGGCATCGCATACTAAGTCCTATGATCTGATTGATCAAGGTCGGATCCACAGTGATGCGGCGGTCCAACCATAAGTATCCTCCATGGTAGCAGGACAACAACAACTTGATGCATGCATTGACTTCGTGGTGTTTGCTGAAGTGCAAGATCTTCATTACATTAAGCAGTGTGGTCTGCACGAGGTTCTGGGTCCATTATTGTGGGACAATCTTAGAATTCTTTCCTTTGGTCCTGGTTAAGTACTTATGCAGGGCTAACATGCTGTAAACTTTATGATTTCCAAGGTTAAAATCACTAAATTTCAATGTTGCAAGCTTATCCTGGTCAACACGAACTGTGAACACCCCTTTCAGAAGGTACGCGGTGATCAAAGTGTACTCTAAGTCTTGAGGTACACTTTCACGATTGATGGCACCACTTGGAGGTGGTAAGTAAGTAGGTAGAATGTGTGGGATAAGCTTGGCATTTGCGATGTCATCCTTGTGCTTGGTCCATTTCTCATTGGTTGGTCGGGATGGACCGGCGTAAGTAGTGGAAGGGGAGGCTTGGATTCCTCTCATTGACGATTCTTAGACTCCTATAGATAATCCTCGCTCCAAAATGACTCTCTTAGTCATTAAGTCAATCAAAACTTCTTCAACTACTTTCTCAATAGTGCTGAGCTCATCCGACATACAAGCTCGAGTGTGTAGTGAATTCAGAGCCTACAGTGAATGGTATGGGAACAAGGAAATGGTCATAGGGTGAAGTAATCTCAGGTTTCGGGCTCAAATTCTCACTTAGCAAAAAGTATTCTCTGTGCGTGGCGCGACGGACTAAGTAGGGAAAATTAGCAATGGTCTACTTGAAATGGGTATGAGGTTGCATTAACTTATGTTATGTCCTGTATGGCATGGTTTAATATTCTAGTGGTGAGCCATAAAAATTTTCTGACTCGTTCAAAGTGGTAGTCGAATGGTTATATTGGCTTCCAACGGCTATATTACTTCGCCTCGGCAAAGTGGCATATGTCGTTGTTCTGATATCACAGTGACGCTCCAATTCTGCAAAGTGTCTTGCTGCGAGGTACCCTCTCGGATCTTCTGTAATTTTTTAATATTCTTCTTACTTAGATTTCTATCCTTCTTTCTAGTGATGTTTGTCTCGATGATTCTCTTCTCATTTTGATTATTATTCTCCTTAGACATAGTCAGTTCATGTTGATGATATTCTCTCCTAGGGTTTAGGTATATCACTTCTTCTTTGTCTGGGGTAGAGATTTCAGCCTTTTTGTGTAGCTTTGGCCTCGACATATGGGCTTCTAGTGTTAGATGGTTTCGAGCGGTTCTCCTGTTCTTCTATCAACTATGCGATCCTTTTAGTCATAAAATCTTTTAACTCTTGTCTATGTTGTTCTAAAACCTCTTCTTCTTCCTTCTTTCTGGCTTGATCTATTTCAATCCAAGGTCTTCTGAGTATCATAGTAAATGGGGTGTTGTCCTCAATGAATTTGATAATCTCAAAATCTTCTTCTGTCGAAGTTCCATTGACTGTCATAGGTATCTGAGTGAGTTTTCCACATAATATCATCAGTTTTCCTATGAATAGTTCTATTCCTCCTAGTGAAGGAATCATGGCAGGCTTCCCTATAGCTTCCCAAGTTCTTTCTGGCATAATGTTCACTTGGGTTTCTTCATCAAGAATACAGTCAATGTCGAAGTCCCCTAGCCTTGCTTCGACTTGCCCCTTTTCTTTGAAGATCTCTGGTAATCGGACATCTTTATGTTCCTTCAGGGTTTCTTTCATCTGTATTAATACTCTCTCTGATTCTTGTTGGGTTTCTTCCTTTTCTGAATCTTCCTTATGGTATTCTTGATTCAGATTTATCCTTTCAAGCTTAGATATCATTCTAGGGCAATCCAATACCTCATGGTCCATAGCTTTGCAACAGAGACAACTAGGTCTTCTACCAGGGCATTCCTTAGCTAGATGGCCTGGTTTTCTGCAACTGTAACATAGGATTAATCCTCGCTTTATTTTAAGTGATCCCCAACCTCTTCTGTACTATGCACTAGAATCATGATAGCTAACCTGTAAAAAATTCTTTCTAAGATCCTGCATCCATTTGTTAGTCCAGACATTGTTTCTATGCATAGGTATAACATATCTATCATTATACTTATCATATCTATTCATATCAAACTTTCTTTCATCTATTAATTCCCTAGGTTTTAAGCTAGGACATAATCTATCAAACATACCTATATCCATGCTCTAGAAACAAAAAATTTCACTTATCTTACTTCTACAGAGCACAAAGATTCCAGATCTAAGAACTTTTAACTATTCTTACCTTTATTAAAGCACAAAGCTTACATATCTTACCTATTTTTTGCAGATCTGACCTCTTTCTTTCAGAAATTTCCACTTTTACTTTTTCTTAGAGCATAGAGCATTCAGATCTCGCTTATTTTCTTCATATCTAATCTTTCTCTCTTCAAATATGACCTTATTCCTCGCACAAAGCTTCACAAGTTGAGTAAAAAGTTGCGCACTAGGGCAACATATCTACGCACAAAGATTTCTTTTGCATAAAGTTTCTTCTTCCTCAGTTCCCAATAATCACAGTTTCAGGTCCCGACAATGGAACCATTTGTTGGGGCAGGGGCAAACCCAGGGTTCAACGCTCAAGAGCACACCAACAAAGACCTAACTACCAGCCCTTTCGGCAACACCTACGAAGCAGATGAAGTCTCACCCAAGGTAGAGGTAGGGGTGGTTGTAAGACTTAGGTGTCTGCAATCTTAGTTGGGACACAGATCTGTGATTACCTCATTTAAAGAGCACTTAGAATTGACCATTCATCAATATTAAACCCTTATTATACTTCGCAGACAACACAGAGCTTCACGATGAATACTCAGATCTACAGTATTTCATCACTTAACCATAGTAACCCAGATCAGGTCTAGTAGATCAACACTAAGCATCCTCATACACATCAGATATAACAATCATATATATCTAAGAAGCAAAGAACATAAGTGGATATATCAAAGCACATAGCATAAGAAAAGATAAACACATTGAATCAAAGCATAGAGAATAACACACAAATTTACGTGGTTCACCCCCACCCTAGGGCTACATCCACAAGATCTTCTTCTTTATTATCATCTTCAATCGTTATAAGCACAAAGCCTCCAAAACCCTTCTTTGCATAGGAAAAAATATTTGCGTAGCTCACTAGATCCTTCTTCCTTGCATTACAACACTTAGCTTTCTATAGAAACCTCACAGTAACTTGCAGTTAGCCTTGCAAGCCTTACACAGTTCACACATATCACTTATTCAACATCACATAGATGCACTACCAATTGCACTAAGCAATCACATCTACTACTTCTTACATTGCCTATCCTTCTATTTATACATTACAAAAGTGGGCCTAAGTGTGGGTAAACCCATAGGCCAACATCCCTTTCCCATTACATATTCCCCAAAACCCCAAAAGGACCCAAAAGGGGGGCCTAGCTTCCGCAATTTCTGCTTCTCTTTGTGCTTTGTCTTCGACAGGCTATCGAAGTCCCAAAAACGGTCAATTATGAGTAAGTGTTCCTCAAAACGTGGTCAAGGGCCAACAACAGCTGAAGTCCCTGTCAACTATGGAAAGAATGAAGCGATCCCAAGAGAAATGCACTGCACATAAGTAGATCCATACTATCTAGAGCAGAGTTATGGAAGTAACTTAGAAACTCCAACCCGCACAAGATAAGGCCTATCAATTGTTTACAGAGGTAGAAGGCCAAGGAGAAGAGCTAGACCATGTTGTCACTATAGTTGAACATCATCTAGAGGGACCTATCAACAATGCAGTCATCCAAGAGTTCGCTAAATAGGAGGTCGTAGCACAATAGAAATTCGAAGCCGCTCGAGCCAAGCTCGAGGAGTTCGAAGCAGAACTAGTCACAGGTGAGTGTTGGGGGCTTGTTGGCCCTTGACCAAGTCTTGGGAGATCCTTGGTCAAGTTTGACCTATTTTGGGACTTCAACATCCTATCGAAGATGGAGTGAAAGATGAAGTAGAGATCGCAGATCTCGGCCCCTTTTTGCGTCCCTTTTGGGATTTGGGAATATGTAACGGGTATGGGATGCCAGCCCATGGGTTTACCCATGTTTAGGCCTCTTTTGTAAAGTATAAATAAGTATCTAGGTGACATAAGTAGGAGAAGCAGATAATCTAAGTGTAAGTATGGTTTGTATATTCTCTATGCATATTGTGAGAAACTTGTAGAGCTAAGTGCAAGTGGTTGTAACAGACTATGAAAGGCTTTGTGCTAGACCTAGCTTGGGGAAGGAAGATCTGGTGAGGTGCGCGCAGATCTCCTGTCCTATACGGAGTAGGGTTTTTTTGTCTCTGTGCATGTAGATGACTAATTGAATCTAATAAATAAGAAGAGCTGGTGGACGTATCCCCAGGGTGGGGGTGAACCACGTAAATACTATGTTATTCTGCTCCATGCGATGTTGTGATCTGTTTATGTGTTATTTGCTAAGTTCTTGATATAAATAGATAGATAGATATGTTTATCCTTTGTGATTATGATGAATCTGGATGCTAGATCTGACATAGGTGAATGTGATTAGTGATTGAATATGCTAGATGTGATCCATTTACTTATGCTAAGTGCTTAACTACATTAGATCAGGGTGAATGTTGTGACGTTTTGTTTTCTCTGCGGATTAGATATTGGTTAAATAATGATGAACTAATGGTGTTAAGTGCTCTATTAAGTATTATAATCATAGATCTGTGTCCCAGCTAAGGTTGTAGACACCCGAGTCTTGCAACCCTCCTACCTCTACCTTGGGTGAGACTTGATCTGCTTCGCAGGTGTTGCCGAAAGGGTTGGTAGTTAGGGTTTTGTTGGTGCAGGTGTTGCATATTTACAGATAGAATATGCAGGCAACGTGTTTGTCATTGATGGAGAGATCATCATGATCAGCAATGCAATGAATTGATGGGCAGCGTAGCGATGATGGCATGGAAAGATTAACAGTGATCGTTGGATCACCCACTCAGAATTCCCGATGACCGTCAAATCTGAATACAGATAGGAGGAATGAGCAAAAGAGGATAACAAATCTCAGACGTTGGATCTGAGCATGAGGACCGACCATAGTTGGATCCATAAGAAGGAGCATGATATTTAAGTACAAGATGAAGTGGGCTTACATAGTCCTGAAAACAAGAGGATCATCCATCGTCGAGGAGGACACATGGCCATCGATTAGAATTTTTCTTACTTTCACATTGAAGGAGTCAATGGAGGATTGTGTGGGAACTCGCGATATGCGATATCCTGAAATGATCTAGGCTGTCGGATCGAGGATTGATCTAAACCCTTCAATTGAGGGTCATGGATCATTGGATGCAAACTACACGTGGTGAGAGGTCATATTTTCGTTGACTGGAAAGTCAAAGGAAGGAGGAGCTCTATACTTTGAAATCACAAAATATGAAACCGTGATTCAATATGAGTCATTGATCAAGGGAGAGTGTGGACCGTTGATCTGAATCCATTTCATAATTTCGAATATCGGGTGTTGGAGGAGTCAAGGAGACTCATGGAAAAATAGTGAAGCACCTTTTTGGCGCAGCCTGTGGTCACTGCTGTTGGTCATGTGAGAGGAATAAGCTAGCAATTCTAAGTTCCATTTTGGAGTTTCAGTGATCGCAACTTGGAGTGTCAAGACCCTTCATCATAGGAATGTCGAAACATGAAATTGTAAAATCACTTTCTACTTAGCATTCGGTCACAACCAGTGGGCATATGAGATAAACACGAGACCTTGCGGAATTAATCCAACAATGTTGATTAATTGGGAATATGATCGAAGAGATACTGTTGCACTTCATAGTTAATTGATCAGTTATGATTCAGTTAGCAGAAATGAATCATAGTTCTTGGACATTTGGAGATTCAGTTGCTGATGCATTTTCTTGGAGATTCAAGGTGTAACTGAATAGGTGGTATAGGATAAAATAGATATGCAGTGATTGTGGTAGGTCGGTTGTTTTAACTGGAAAAATGAGTTGAACTGTAAGAAAGGTAAAATTACAATATGCATGGTGTGAGATAAAACTTAGAGATGTTGAACAGATAGAAGCAAGAGCAGAATTGCAAAACAGTTTGAAGCAGAGTAGAATGGTAGAACATATAGAAGCAGAGTAGAATTGAAGAACAGATAAAAGCAGAGAAGAATTGCAGAACAAAGAAGAAGTGGTAAGAATTGAAACACCTGTATTGTTGGTTATTCAATCATTTATTCTTAATCAGGGAGGTAGGGTGGTGCTAGGGAGGACTGTGGTCCTATGATATTCAAGTTGGTACTTGAATATTGGAAGTTGTATCTTCCATCTAGTTGTGGCTAGAAAACAGGGTGGCAGTGTGGTGCTCGAGAAAACAAAGATTTTTCTCTATGCAAGTTGGTGCTTGGATAAGTCCAGTTGGTGCTGGAACATTTAGGGAATTGATGCTTCCTTCTAGTGGGTGCTAGAGAAACCAGAGAAATTGTGCTCTCAACAAGTTGGTGCTTGTATAAGTTCAGCTGGTGCTGGAACATTTAGGGAGTTAATGCTTCCTTCTAGTGGGTGCTAGAGAAAGCAGAGAGTTGGTTCTCTCAACAAGTTGGAGCTTTTAAAACAGAGGTAGTAGCGTCTCTTTGAGTTGGTGCTCAAACACAGATGATGTACAAAACTTATAAGACGTCCTATCATTCGAAGAAGAGGTTTTCTCCCTTTATGGGTTTCCTCATGAAAATCTGCCTCTGTGTATATATTATGTGTGACTGATGTTCATTACTCATGTTGTTCATATGTTGTATAATATTGATGGTCACTTGGAAGAGATTAAAAATTGTTTGAATAGTCATAAATTGTTTAAGCATAGTAACAACTGATTCACTCCCCCCCCTCAGTTGTCTTAGTATTTTCAACAATTGGTATTAGAGTTGGTTCCTTTATTTAAAGGTAGATCTATAAGCTTAAACATGACAAGTCATGAAGGGACTTTAGCCAATAAGCCTCCTCTCTTTGATGGAATTTTTTTTTCCTTCTGGAAGATTAGAATGAGAACATACTTAATGGCCTTAGGTGCTGATGTTTGGGATGTAGTAGAGACTGGATACATAAATCCTGTTGTGCTAGATTCCAAGGATGATAAGTTAGAATTTATCTTTAATTATAAGGGAATGAATTCTATATTGAATGGACTTGCAAAAGTTGAGTTTGTAAAGGTGATGCATCTTCAAACTGCCAAAGAAATGTGGGATAAACTTATTAATAGTTATGAAGGAAATGAGAAAGTAAACGATGCCAAACTTCAAACATATAGATTGAAATTTGAACAACTAAAGATGAATGAAGATGAAAAAGTCAGCAAGCATTTTTTAAGAGGTGAAGAGCTTGTGAATGCCATGAAGGGTCTTGGTGAGAAAATTGAAGAATCCTTTTTAGTTCAGAAAATTTTAAGATCTCTGCTTGATAAATTTAATCCAAAAGTCTCTACAATAGAAGAACTAAATGATCTTAAAATTCTGTCCATTGATCAAATCCTAGGAACTCTAACTGCACATGAAATGAGAATTAGCAAAGATAAATCCATTACTAGAGAAGCATCTTTTAAAGCAGACAAGAATACTAATTCAGAATTAGATGATATTGAGGAAAATTTTGTGAGAAGGTTAAAGAAAGGATTAGGAAAATATCAAGGCAGGCTCCCTTTCAAAAATGTGGTAATATAGGTCATTTTGCATCTAAGTGTCCTCACCAAAAAAAGGATCACAACTCTGATGATGAGAATAAATACAAATTTTAAAAATATAGTAAAAAGAAAAGTTTACGTGCAAACAATGACAACTCCTCAGAAGACATAGATAGTGATTCATCATGTGAAGACAAAGTGAATGATTTTATGCTTATGGCTATGGGATATCTTGGTGATGAACATTCAAAAGGTGAAATGGATGATGAAGAAGCTGTGGTGGATATGGAAGGTGAATTAATCAGTGCTTTGGAAGAAATTGACAGACTCGGATGTAAGAAGAGAAAAAAAACAGTTGTTGATGCATTTTAAAATGAATGATAAAAAACCCGATGAAGACTTTTCTCTACTAAAAGTGGATTTAAAAGAATCAAAGAAAATAGAAGGCATTATGAAACAACAGTTATCAGAGAAGAAAGAGAGCTGTGAAGCCTTAGAAGAAGAGATAGTAAAAACCAGAAAAGAAATGGAGAAGTTTAAGGCATTGTATCACAAAAATCTGTCAAGTATTAAAGCCTTAGAATAATTAACCTCCATTCTAAATCAGCAAAGGAATACAAAGTTGAAATATGGCTTGGGCTATGAAGAAGGATCAAGTAGTGATCATCCAAGTAATACAGAACCCATCAAGTTTGTCAAATATACAATCATTGACAACAACCACTCTGCAGAAACAAAGAAATAAAATCAGCCACCAAGAAGGAATGAAAGAAAAAGTACTAGAATCAAATCTGTAGATCAGAGAAACTACCAGCACGGAAGAAATCGACCCACTCAAAGAAGACAGTCTTTTTCCAGGTACAAAGGATTTTTCTATGGATATTTTTTTTTTGTGTTCTAAATTTGGTCACAAAGCTATAACTTGTTCTTTAAGATTTAGATATGAGCAATCAAGTTATTCAAGGAATAATTATCTACCACCACAAAGATTGAGACAGCCAAGCAACATACAATCACAGACTATAAATCATGTGATGACTGGGAGAAGGACGCAGGTGAAATATAACAACAGTTATGAGCATAACAATCATTACAATTTGTTATTCAGTGAACCAGAATGTTACAACTGCCATAATTATGGACATAAAGCTGCAGATTATCACTTAAGGAACTATAATCCAGATCTGAATCCTCCTGCTGAAAATTTCAAGGTTTGGAAGAAGAAAGAAGATGACCAGTGTGGATTAGTGTTATCAGCCCAAAGACAAAAGAATCCCTGGTATATTGATAGTGGATGTTCCAAACATATGACTGGAGACAAAAGTGAGTTTCTAACTCTAAGTGAAAACAAATCAGGAAATGTAACTTTTGGAAACGATGCACCAGGAAAAATAAAAGGTAAAGGAATGGTAAGTCTAAGAAATGACAAAGGAAAAGATCAAGATGTGTTATTTGTAGATGGTCTGAAACATAATCTGCTTAGTGTAAGTCAAGTCTGTGATCGAGGATGTGAAGTTGTTTTTACTTCTAAAGATTGTAAAATAAAGTCTGTGAATTCATGACAGTTGGTTGCAAAAGGGATAAGAATAGAAAATAATGTCTATGTGTTAAAAGAAGAAAAAGAAGAATGCCACTTAAGAAAATATGATGAAAGTTGGTTATGGCATAGTAGACTTGGACACCTAAATTTTGATCATAGAATGAAGCTTAGAAATAATGGGGCAGTAAAATATCTTCCAAAGATATCAAAGCCATATGACTCTGTTTGTAAACCTTGCCAGATAGGAAAGCTTACTCACACTCAGTTCAAATCTAAAAAATTTCCTTCAACAAAAAAACCCCTCCAGTTAGTACATATGGATTTATGTGGACCATCAAGAAAAGAAGGTATAGGAAAAGAAAACTATTTTATGTTGATTATTGATGATTATTCTAGACTAATGTGGGTTTCCTTTAAGAAGGAAAAATCTGAAGAATTTGAAAAATTCAAAGAGTTTAAGTCTCTCACTGAGAATCAAACAGGAAAAATATTGAAGGCAGTAAGGTCTAATAGAGGAGGAGAGTTTAGTTCATGTAAATTCAAAGAGTTATGTGATAAACATGGAATCAAATGAGAATACACTATTCCAAGAAATCCACAGCACAATGGAATAGTTGAGAGGTAGAATAGATCAATTTAGTAGATGGCAATATCAATGATGAATGAAAGGAATATTTCTCTGACATATTGGGTGGAAGAAATCCATACAGTCATTCATATTCTTAACAAAGCTCATCTCAGGACACACAGTGATAAGACTCCTTATGAACTATGGTTTGGAAGACCTCCTTCAATCAAGAATTTTAAAGTCTTTGGGAGTAAATATTATATCAAGAATAATGATGAAACTATTGAAAAATATGATGATAGGGCTGATGAAGGTATCTTCTTAGGTTATGCTACAAACAGTAAAGGATACAGATGCTACAATAAGATAATGCATAAATTGGTTGATTGTATCAACATAAAAGTTGATGAAAGTCCCAGTCAGAAATGTAAGCAGTGTTGAACCAAGCACAAAAAATATAGTTGAAGATGAAGATGAACATGTCCAAGGATCAGAAAGGGAAGAATCTGAATTTGATGAAGATACAAATACTCAAGCTGACACAAATCAACAGAAAGAAAAAAAATCACCTCTCAGAATTGTTAGAAAGAATCATCCCAAAAATCAGATAGTTGGAGATATAAATAAAAGAGTTCAGACAAGAAGGAAATTAGTTAAAGACATAGAACAATCTCAGATTGATTTTTTATCTATGATTGAACCTAAATTTTTTTATGAAGCTATCAACCATGATGATTGGATTAAAGATATGAATGAAGATATTGATCAAAATGAAAAGAAAAATACTTGGGAACTTGTTCCTAGACCTGAAGATAAGAATGTAATAGGTTCCAAATGGGTGTTCAAGAATAAAATGAATGAAAAGGGAAAAGTTGTTAGAAATAAAGCCAGATTCGTTTGTAAAGGGTATGCACAAGTTGAAGGTCAAGATTTTGATGAAACTTTTGCACTAGTGGCAAGATTGGAATCCATCAGAATGTTTCTTGCATATTCATGTCATAAGAACTTTAAAGTTTATTAGATGGATGTTAAGTCAACATTTCTTAATGGAGATCTAGAGGAAGAAGTATATATGGAGCAACCTAAAGGATTCTCATTGATAGATAATCCTGATTATTTCTGCAAGATGAAGAAGGATTTATATGGACTGAAACAAGCACCACGAGCTTGGTACTATAGACTGGACAAATTTTTACAAGATAAAGGGTTCAAGAAATGTAATGCTGATAGAAATCTCTACACTAAGTCTGAAGGTGATAATTTAGTAGTTGTTTTGGTCTATGTAGATGATATTATTTTTGGTTGTACTAATGAATCCTTTGTCCAGTGGTTTTCTAAGTCTATGCAAACAGAGTTTGAGATGTTCATGATAGGAGAACTGTCACACTTTATTGGTTTACAAGTAAATCAGAATTATGGAGGAATATTTATCTTTCAAGGAAAATATTTGAAAGAGATGTTGAAGAAATTTCAGATGGAAGATTCTTCCCCTGTTAGTACACCTATGTTGGTTGGTTGCAAGCTCAGTAAATATGATATTTCACCTAATGTTGATCAAAGAACATATTGATCAATGATAGGCAATCTTCTGTACATCACAACATCTTGTCCTAATATAATGCAAGTTGTTGGAATGGTAGGTCATTATTAGTCTTCTCCTAAATAGAGTCATTTAGTAGTTGTAAAAAGGATATTCAAATACTTGAAGGGCACAATGCCTTATGGTTTGTGGTATCCTAGAAATCAGAATATTCATTTAACTGCTTATTCAGATGTTGAATGGGAAAATTGTGTGGATGGGAGAAAGAGCACCAGTGGAGGTGCATTCTTCCTGGGTGAATCATTGGTAGCATGGATTAGTAAGAAGCAGGGATTTATTTCCTTATCAACTACAGAGGCAGAGGACATTGTTGCTGCTACTTGCCACACTCAGATTTTATGGATGATCCAAACTCTTGCAGACTCGAAAGTAAATTATACTGATCTGATTCCAATTCATTGTGATAACACCAGTGCCATTAGTGTCTCCAAGAATCCCTTTCTTCATTCCAAGACTAAGAATATTCCAATCAAATATCATTTTCTCAAAGAGAAGGTTACAAACAGATTTGTTCATATGAATTATATTTATTCCACAGAACAAATAGTTGATATCTTTACTAAACCATTAGCAGCAACACCTTTTGGATATCTTCGTCAGAAGTTGGGGGTTATATATTATTTTGTCTAATTTGTTCACCTTGTCAGGGGGAGTATGTGAATGTCACATCTCTAATACCTTTGAGATGTATTGCAATAGTTCAGGGGGAGCATGTTTCTTCTTTGACATTGATGTCAAAGGGGGAGAAAAAGTGTGGTAAGAAGTGTGGTAAGGATGCTACAATGGTATGTTTGGTTGCATGTTCAGCAGGCAGAGTAGCAGTCCAGGAAGAGAGTGCAGAGTGCAGTTATTCAAGGTCAAAGTTGCCATCAATGCTAAAGGGGGAGATTGTTGGCATATTTACAGACAGAAGATGCAGGAAACATGTTTGTCATTGATGGTGAGATCATCATGATCAACAGTGAAACAAATTGATGGGTAGCGCATCAATGATGGCATGGCAATATTAACAGTGAAGATCAGCAATGATCGTTGGATCACCCACTCAGAATTCTCGATGACCATCAGATCTGAATACATATAGGAGGAACACACAAAAGAGGAGAACAAATCTCAGCTGTTGGATCTGAGCACGAGGACCGACCATAGTTGGATCCAAAAGAAGGAGCATGATCTTTAAGTAAAAGATGAAGCAGGCTTACAAAGTCCTGGAAGTAGGAGGACCGTCCATCGTCGAGGAGGACATGTGGCGAGTGATTAGAATTTCACTGACTTGAACATTGAAGGAGTCAGCAGAGTATGGTGTGGGAACTCACGATATGTGATATCCCAAAATGATCTGGGTCATTGGATCAAGGATTGATCTGAACCCTTGGATCGAGGGTAGTGGACCATTGGCTACAGACTACACGTGGTGAGAGGTCAGCTTTTCGTTGACTGGAAATTCAAAGGAAGGAGGATCTTTATCCTTTGAAATCGCAAAGCGTGAAACCATGATTCAATATGAGTCATTGATCAAGGGAGAGTGTGGACCATTGATCTGGCTCCATTTTGGAGTTTCGGATACTAGGTGTTGGAGGAGTCAAGGAGACTTATAGAAAAATCACGAAGTGTCTTTTTGGTGCAGCCTGTGGTCACTGTTGGTGGTCACATGAGGGGAAGAAGCTAACGATGCTAAGCTCCATTTCGGAGTTTCGGCAATCACGACTTGGAGTGTCGATACCCCTCATCACAGGAATGTCGAAACGCAAAATCGCGAAATCACTTTTTGCTTAGCGTTCGGTCACAACCAGTGGGCATATGAGATAAACACGAGACCCTGTAGAATTAATCCAACGGTGTTGATTAATTGGGAATATGATCGAAGGGATACTATTGCACTTCACAGTTAATTAATCAGTTATGATTCAGTTAGCATAACTAAATCATAGTTCTTGGATGTTTGGCGATTCAGTTGTTGATGCATTTTCTTGGAGATTCAAGGTGTAACTGAATAGGTGGTATAGGATAAAATAGATATGCAGTGACCGTGGTAGGTTGGCTGTTCGAACTGGAAAAATGAGTTGAACTGTAAGAAAGGTAAAATTATAGTATGCATGGTGTGAGATAAAAATCAGAGATGCTAAAAAGATAGAAGCAAGAGAAGAATTGCAGAACAATGTGAAGCATAGAGGAACTGTAAAACAGATAGAAGTAGAGAATAATTGAAGAATAGATAAAAGTAGAGAAGAATTGTAGAACAAAGAAGAAGTGGTAAGAATTTAAACACCTATATTCTTGGTTATTCAATCATTTATTCTTAATCAGGGAGGTAGGGTGGTGCTAGGGAGGATTGTGGTCCTCTGATATTCAAGTTGGTGCTTGAATATTGGAAGTTGTATCTTCCATCTAGTTGTGGCTAGAAAATAGGGTGGTAGGGTGGTGCTTAGGAAAACACAGAGTTTTATGTATGCAAGGTGGTGCTTGGATAAGTCCAGTTGGTGCTGGAACATTTAGGGAGTTGATGATTTCTTCTAGTGGGTGCTAGAGAAACCAGAGAGTTGGTGCTCTCAACAAATTGGTGCTTGTATAAGTCCAGTTGGTGTTGGAACATTTAGAGAGTTGATGCTTCCTTCTAGTGGGTGCTAGAGAAACCAGAGAGTTGGTGCTCTCAGTAAGTTGGAGCTTGTAAACCAGAGGTAGTAGCCTCACTTTGAGTTGGTTCTCAAACATAGATGATGTACTGAAATTAAAAGACTTCCTATCATTCGAAGAAGAAGAGTTTTTCTCCCTTTATGGGTTTCCTTGTGAAAATCTGTCTCTGTGTATATCTTATGTGTGAATGATGGTCATTACTCATGTTGTTCATATGTTGTATAATATTGATGGTCACTTGGAAGAGATTAAAAATTGTTTGAATAGTCATAAATTGTTTA
>SNQJ01S0019900.1:385955-403734 GCA_010110895.2 Picea sitchensis
ACATTATCATACTTATGAGCACCAACTCATAATGAGGATACAACCTATATTTTGCAAGTTGCTACTTCCTGAGAGCACCAACTCTCTGGTTTCTCTAGCACCCACTAGAAGGAAGCAACGACTCCTTGGTTTCTCTAGCACCCACTAGAAGGAAGCACCAACTCCTTGGTTTCTCTAGCACCCATTAGAAGGAAGCAACAACTCCCTAAGTGTTCTAGCACCAACTGGATGGAAACACCAACTTCTAGTCACACAGGCACCAACCTGTATAATAGAGAACAACAGTTCTCTCTTACAACACCCGACCACCCTGGTTTCTCTGGCTGCAACCAGATGGAAGCTACAACTCCTTGTATTCAAGCACCCACTTGAACCTCTGAGGACAATAGTCCTCCCTAGCACCTCCCTACCACCCTGAAATATAAATATTTGCTACTGAAACTTATTATAGTGATATAATGTTCATCAATGGCTTACCAGTCTCATCATTGTTCTACTACACTGCCATTCTCTGTCTGCCTCACTGTCTTCATGCACACATGCCTTGCACTTTCTGTTCTTCTACCTTTTATGCTCTGTGTGTCATGTCCATTCAATGCACCATTCCTCTTCTGTGCATTTCAGCTGCTGCACTCTGCCTCATTCTACACACCTGAATCACTCTCAACAACCGCGCCCATCTCTTCTTTGTTCTCCATTCTTGTAGTCTCTATGCACCTTGTGCATGCTATATGCGCAATGCTTCTGCATGCTCTGCCCCATGCCATTGTTCTCCCCATTGGGATATTCAATGCCACTCCACATTTCCACTGCTTTACTCCCTCAAGCATCAACCCACTCTCTCTGTTTTGCATGTTCTCCTTGTGTCGAGTCCTCTTCCTGATCATCATGACAATTCCTCGGCTTTTCTGGCGGTTATACCCATGCGTTCATCATCATTGGGTGTTATGCTGAGATTCCTTAGCCTGTCTAGCAGTCAAGACTCTTTGTCTTCTCTATCATAGTCAAGCTCATCCTCTCTGTTGCAATTATAGGCTTCAATGCTATTCCATCTGTCAATCGCCTCTATCAACAGTCTTCATTCCACTGGAAGATGCCTTGAGACTCTTCATCTTCTCTGGCGATCACCCTGAAGCCTCTTCGAGTCCTCTAACATAAGCCATCAATCGTTTCTAGTAGTTACAATGTGAACCTATTGAGCCTTGTGCCTTTGGCACCTTTCACCTTTCCTTTCACATGTGGCCTCAGGCGGTGACCACAGCCTACACCAAAAGGTGTTTTCGCATTTCGGCATTTCAACATTTTGCATGTCACAAATTCCTGTTGCGAGGCTTCTCGACTCTCCAAGTCGCGATCTATGAAATGGAGCTTGGTTGCACTAACTCCTTCCTCCATCTTCCGTAGATGTGACCACTGGCTGTGACCACAGCCTTATTCAAAACTCCATTTCACAATTTTGCATTTCGCGAATTTGTTGCAAGTCACTTTGACTCTTCCAACTCTCGATCACGAAATGGAGCCTTGCAACTTGCAAGCTCCTTCCTTCACATGCCCACAGTTGTGACCAAGCGTTTATCCATAAAGTGCTTTGGTGATTTTGCATTTCGACATTCCTACATTTTGGCATTCATGTGGTGAAGTGTTTCGACACTTCCAACTCCTGGTATCTAAAACTTGCACCAAAAGGTGTTTTTCACATTTCGGCATTTCAGCATTCCTGTGGTGAAGTGTTTCGACACTTCCAACTCCCGATATCCGAAGCCTGCACAAAAAGGTGTTTTTCACATTTTGGTATTCCTGTGGTGAAGTGTTTCGACACTCCAACTCCCGGTATCCGAAACCTGCACCAAAAGGTGTTTTTCGCATTTCGGAATTTCGACATTTCTGTGATGAAGTGTTTCGACACTTCCAACTCTCGGTATTCAGAACTCCGAAATGGAGTTAGATCAACAGTCTGGTATTTCGACGTTTTTCATTGTGGCATTTCGTCATTTCTGTGATGAAGTGTTTCGACACTTCCAACTCCCGGTATCCAAAAATCTGAAATGGAGTCAGATCAATGGTCCAGTATTTCGGCCTTTCGCATTGTGGCATTTCGGCATTTCTGTGATGAAGTGTTTCGACACTTCCAACTCCCAGTATCTGAAACAGAGTTTAGCTTTTGATACACATCCAACTCCTGGTATCCAAAACTGGAATATTTGTTGATGTGCCTGTTTTGGGATTTTGGCGTTTCACATTTTGCAACTTCGGGACTCCTGTGATGAAGAGTCTCGACTCTTGACTCCTCCAATTCCTGGTATCCGAAACTCCGAAATGAAGTTTACGCTTCTGATCTTTCCATGCCATCATCGTTGTTGATATTTCTTGCCTGCCTTTTTAAAATCAAATGAGCAAGCACACTCTTGCACTCTGTGTGCACCTTTTCACTATCTCTTCTAGTCTTCACGAGCTTGCTTTGTTGCATCTCCCCAAAATACTTCTGGTGCCCTCCTAGCACATTGTACCTATACTCAAGAACGGTTCGGTATTTTGGCATTTCACATTGTGGCATTTCGACATTTATGTGATGAAGTGTTTTGACACTTCCAACTCCCAGTATCTAGAACTCCGAAATGGAGTCAGATCAACGGTCCGGTATTTCGGCGTTTCGCATTGCGACATTTCGGCATTTCTGTGATGAAGTGTTTCGACACTTCCAACTCCCGGTATCCGAAATAGAGTTTATCTTCTGATACACCTCCAACACCCGGTATCTGAAACTGGAATCTTTGTTGATGTGCCTGTTTCGGGATTTCCATGTTTCGCATTTCGCAACTTCGAGACTCCTGTGATGAAGAGTCTCGACTCTTGACTCCAACTCTCGGTATCTGAAACTCCAAAATTGAGTTTACACTTCTGATCTTTCCATGCCATCATCATTGTTGATCTTCCTTGCCTACCTATTTTCCATCAAATGAACAAGAACACTCTTGCACTCTGCGTGCACCTTTGCACTATCTCTTCTGGTCTTCATGAGCTTTCTCTGCTGCGTCTCCCCAAAATACTTCTGGTGCCCGCCTGTCACATTGTACCTGTACTCAATCCATCATTGTTGTTTTACTTGCCATCAATGACAAGCATACGCTGCCTGTAAAACTTGCCAACACTTTCTTCCCACAATTATAACACTCTATCTTTCTTAGTATAGATTTGGATCTGTCCTTCCTATAATTCACATAGTTTCCTGAACTCTTTCCTCTTTCTCTTTGTCTTCTCCTATTCTCCATGGTCAATGCATTATCTGATGTCTCACCTTTGCTTTTCCGTCACATTTCCTCACTAAGGATAACACCAACAACATCATAAAATTTCATAGTGTTTGAACCATAGACAAAGTTACTTACTACCATGACCAAGCCATTCCATCTTTCTGACAATGACCACAAAATTATAAGAGACCTAACTGTAACATGCCCACTATAATTCCCGGTTTAATTAATTCTTATGTAGATATAATGTGTGGCTACTGCCAAAGCGATGTAATATGTGAATTGTATTTCTATGTTTTAATAATAAAAGGTGATGCTAGTTGTTAAGGGGACATGGACAAGGGAGGGGAGTTTCTAGGATAATGGCCAAGAGGGGTCCAAGGGGGAAATACCCATGTGTATTAATTTAACCCATTTTCCTAAAATTGTTATTTATATATGAACCTTCCCATTTCTAAATGAGTGTTCCCAAAGCCAATCATCAAATACATGTAAGAGGGTGGGTGTGAGTGGTCACATCCCAAAGTTATTTGGCACATAGGGGTTGAGTACAATCAACTTGGGGAAGAGTGTGAGTCAAGAAAGGAAAGCCAAAGAGAGGAAAATTGTATGGGTTGGAACAACCTTTTTTAGTTAGTCAAGTTTGTGCATGTAAAGCAATGAGAGAGGAAGAAACAGAGATTGAAATTGAGGCAGCCACAGAGAGTGAATTCTATAGCATGATAGAGCATAATTTGAGTGAATTGGATCTGGAAACTGATGAGCCAGGTTGTCAATCATGAACAGTGAACTCCTGTGCAAGTTGCATTAAAACAACAAGTGTTTGTTATTGGTTTGCTGATAGTTTTCCTAGCAATAGTTTCCCTTGAGTTCCCAGCTGAGAGATTCCTATATGCATGTGCCAGAGAGACCCTGATAAAATAATGGGACGCCTGAGGGACTGATATCAGTGAAGGGGTGCATTCCTTGGGTTGGATAGGTCAAGAGGAAGAGAGCTAGTGGAAAACCAGGATAGTTGTAGGAGAATATCAATTGACTTGAAATTTTTATGAGATGTGAGTGGACTATGAGAGACCACCCTCTTTTTTGGATTGCTAGCCTCAACTCGGGGGAAACTGGCTATTGATATTTGGAATAATCAGTCTATGGTTAGGTGGAATGTTCGTCTGAAGCAACTGGTTTCACAACTGTTGTGAAAATATAAATGAGTGTTTTATTGTGTTGTTATGTTAAATTATTTGTTTAATAGTTGTGCACAAACTATGTGTATTTGGAAGTGATTTATATGCTAATGTAATGAGTTGTTTATCTGAATTTCATTTTTATTATTAGCATGTTGTAGATGCATATATTTTATAGTTGTAGACAATAGCTAAATCTGTTTTAATTCGTAGCCGTAAGCTACATGAAATCAACTAACTGTAAATGAGTTAATTTAGTTAGAAAAGATTTTGTTTTTAAGAGTATTCTTCACCATAATGTCACTCAGATGGGTTGGGGGACATTACATTATGGTATCAAAGATCTCGTTCAAACACTCAGATTGTATGGGAAAAGATGGTTGTAAATTCGTGAAATTCATCACTGCAGATTTTGTCTGTGACGGGTTTCGGGAAAAATGAAAATTTTATAGAGAAATCCCCAATTCCGTGAGTGAAATATGAGTTTTAATGACTCTAGATGGTTTTAAAAGGTTAATGGAGTAGAGAAGTGAAGTTGCAGATTGAAATTCAACCTAGAATGGTCAAAATTCAAGTTTTAATGGACGCTTGTAGAGTTACAGGAAGTTTGGAGAATTGACGACTGAGATCGTGTTTGATCTTATGATTGACGATCGAAATTCGTCATGATAAATTTAAAAAAAAAAATGCCAAGGATTCAGCCATTTGAAGGGTTGATGGGATCGGTGACTGGGATTAAATCGAGGGTTGTGAAAGGGATCAGGTCGACGATCCAGATCAATCAAAGAAAAATTGAAATTTTTTCTAAGTGTTAAAGTTCACCAAGAGAAGTTGTTGATGGCCAATGGGATGGTGGTCACAGGTCGATTGAATCTGGAAAATCATTTTGAATAAACCAAGATAATTCATCGATGGTCGATGGGCCAGTGGTCAGAGGTCGATTGAATTTGACAAAGTGTTTCGAATCAAGCAAAAAAAGTCGTTGATGGTTCGATGTTGTCTGATTCGACAAAGTGTTGGGTCATTCAAGAGAATCGATCAATGGTCAATGGGGGAAAGAGGATGATAAAATCATCATCCATGTGCCATTCCACATCACCCAAGTTGACACCTCAAGATGATGTGTCATGTCATGCCAACATCCACATGCCACACCACGTTAGAAGTTACCACGTCAGCGAACATAAGTGGTCAATGGACAATGGTCAAATTGACTGATTTGGTAAAGAGTATTATAAGGCCATCAAGGATTTTCGATCACCGATGGGACGGTGTTCGGGCATTGACCTAAGTTGTTGAGAGTTTCATTCGCCAACGAAGGTCATCCACGACTGATGACTAAGTCGACCAGTTTGAAGTTGTGTGCAAGTCATTCGTCGGGGAGTTGGGTTGATGATCGACTGTCGGGTCGATAGTTTGGGGAAGTATTGTGCACACCAAAGGATAATATCGGTCTCTGATGGCCGATAAATAGTAGATCAATGGTCTAGATTTCTTCCAACATGAGATCGACGACGCATATTACACATAGGCAAAATTGTTCCATTTTCTTATTTTATTCATAACTAGAGAAAATTATAACGGATTAGGATCAAACTTAGGGGGTTTTCCACATAGAGGAAGTCTACAAAAGTTCCAGAGAGGACCCTTGTCCAATTCTGCTTGGATTTGGAAAAATTTTCAAAATAGTGGTTTTTAAACATCTGGGTCCAGATCATTGACAAAAATCCAGATTAAGACATGACTTTTGGGGAGATTCCAAAATGAAGGAACAAAAATAACCCATGAAGGAAATGAATAAATCCTATGGGGGTTGGAAAGGGGACACTGAAATAGTCCAAAATCCACTATTCTGGGCCACTTTTTGGGGATTTTTGATATTTTCAGAGAAGGAAAAGTGACCCTAGATCACAAAACTGGAAAATTTTAATTAGTCGACTTTTTATATAATCATCAAGACAAAAAAAATTGGATGATTGAATTTTTTCCAGAAATGCACAGATTGAGAGATAGTCAGTTCTGCTAAAATCTCTAAATTTGGAAAAGGAGTGAAAAATGACAAAGTTGCATATTCCATATTGTTGTATTTTTTGACTGAAACATCAAATTGAAATTCTCAAAGTTGTTGTAAATTCCTTGTTGTTATTTTTATCTATATCTCATAAAAACAATTATCCATTTTCTGACATATTTTCTTCTATAGTTGACATAAGATGGCATTTCGATAAAATTACACCAGTAGAGAAAATGCACAAAAAGTGGTGAAAATGGTTTTTTCGAGAAACCATAACTTTCATCTCAGAGATCTGATTGGGGCATGAGTAAAACCATTGGAAATATATTTCATAGAGTAATGCATCCATTGAATCTTAGTGTGAATTTATGAAATTCAACTTTCATAAATTGATGAGGAAACAACATTTATTCTAATTAATGAAATGTTTTAGAATACACATTTTCTTATAGTAATTATTATATGCACATTTCTTGAAGAATTAGAGGTACAGAAAGAAACTTTAGTTCTTATATGAGGAATGGAGTTATGGAAGATTCCCAGGGATCTTACAACCATGAGGAAGAGATCAGAAGTCTGCATGTCAACATGGGGAATGTTGATACATAGTCAAATGAGAGAAGAGATAGGAAAGATCTTGTCAATATGAGAAGCCTACATAGGGAAGTGCAGAGCTATAGGGATGATAATGAAAGGATTATGAAGGCTTAGGAAGAGATACTTAAAATATTAAATATGTTTCATAAGCAAGTCAACAAGGATTCTGGCACCAAGCAAGAAACTAGTGTTAGAAAAGTATCAACATCTAGATCCCATAGAAAAAGGGATGATCATGGAAATGAGAGGCAATCAAGAAGCATGAGAAGGTGCCATCATTCTCCAAGGAAGTCCACTAGAATAAATCATGCAAGTTCAGGGCCAGAGAGCAATCCAAGTGTGTGTCATGTTCAGAGGCAAAGAAGAATAACTGAGGAAAACATCTTGCAAGGTGAACTTAGGAAATCAAACCACCTAATTTAAATGGTGAGCAAAGGAAAGGAGAAGAGGTAAAGTCTTGGATTTTGGAAATGAAGAAATACTTCCAGCTACATGATTACCCATCCCGGGTAGAAGCTAAAATTTCTTCCTACCACTTGCAAGGAAATTAAGCCATGTAGTGGGATCAACTTAAGCAAGCCAAGAAACTCTATGATAAGAGGATATCATGGAGGTAGTTCAAAATATATTTCCAAGAGAAATGTTTGTCCAAGCATTACTATGAGAGAAATATGAAAGCATTCTTTGAACTCAAGTTGGGAACCATGACAATGGAGGAATATGAGAAGCAGTTCTTTGAATTGTTGAAGTATGTTGACTTAATCAAGGATGAGAAGGTTAAAATCCATAGGTTTATAAGTGGGTTACCCTCCTTCTGTAGTGAAATGATACAATATGATAATCCCAATACTTTGGAGGAAACCATAAGGAGAGTGAGACACCTTTACGAGCAAAGCAAAGGAAGGCTAGTCTTCCAAAAGGATTGGAATGAAAAGATGAAAGGGAAAAATGATCAAAGGTGGAAAGGTTTTAAGCCACCTTTTTTCTGAAATAAATCCCAAGAAAATCAACAAGGCTAGGTAGCCCAAAATGAGCAAAAGAATGCATATCCATTTAGGAAAAGGCCAAGACAACAACTTGTTCAATGTCAAGGATGTGAGGGAAATCACTTATATATGGAATGATCTCACAAAGGAGAAAGAATGAGGCTTTCCCACAACATTCAGGAGGCTGAAAAAGTGAAAGACTGATGTAGGAGCATCGTGCAAAGCCTAAAGCACACGACTAAGCCAAGGAGCAGCTGGACGCGCGGAGGAAGAAAAAGAGCACATTTTCATAAAGAAGCATTTTTAATTTTGAAACACAAGGCATTAATGCAATGGTTAAAGGGAAGCGTACTTATAGCTGAAAAGCCACAGATGGAAAGAATAATTGACAAGAGAGTCAGCAAGAAGACCAGGAGAAAAGAATATTTTGAATACTTGGTCAAGTGGAAGGGACATCCAGTTGAAGATGCCAGCTGGGAAGATGAAGAAGAAATTCAGAAGCATGGACAGACCGTGCAAGAGCTCATGAAAAGGAGTTCATGAAAATTTTCAAGCGAGGGAGTATGATACAGGAGCATCATGCAAATCCTAAAGCACGTGACTAAGCCAAGGAGTAGCTGAACGCACGGAGGAAGAAAAAGAGCACATTTTCATAAAGAACCGTTTTAAATTTTGAAACACGAGGCATTAATGCAATGGTTAAAGGGAAGCATACTTGTGTATTGTAAATGGATCATGAGCGATTCACTCTCATCTATAGAACGTAAAGGCATTTATGCATATTTAATGAAAGTAGGTAGGTTTGAATTAATAGATTAGACAGTTTAGAGAGTAGGAGGGAAAAATGGATATAGACACCCTCACCATTGTATCAATTGTAATTGTAAAATTAGCATAGCGCAGAAGAAGAAGGAAGTTGTAGCAGAAAGTTGTAGAGAAGAACCCATGTATATAAGCTTTGAATTAATATATGGAGCTTTGAATCAAACTCATGGTGTTATGATGCTTTCTGTGTGTACATGCTGAATGGTATGTTGATAGTTGTGTTATTCTCTCTGTTATGCATTTGTTTTAATACTATGTGTATGTATGATTTCATGTTAATGTTTGAAGTCTGAGAGAGAGAGAGAATGAGTTTCAATTGTTTCTCTTCCTGAGTGAGAGTTCCTACAAGGGCTGCAGTGAAAGCATCCACAAGGTGTGCATTGACAAGGTTCATAGTTTATCTCTGGAAGCTCAGGAGGGATACTGTTGTTCTCATTTCAGCATAAGTGTAGGTGAAGCACAGAAGCCGTGCAAGGTGTGCGCAGGCTGGTTGAAAGCTTAGAACTTATCAACCAAGGGGAGAGTTGAAGGACTATTGTTGCTGAAGGGTGCACAGAGTCGATAAATCAAATACTTAGAAGTATTTGAAAGTTTGCCGCAAGGAGTGCGATCAGGAACCCTTTAGAGATTTGAGCTTGCGGGTGAAATCTCAGGAGGGGTAATACCTTTGAACACTTCAAAGGAGGATGGAGGTCGAACTACTTCGAAAGAAGGTAGGAAGCAAAATTTTCATGCAGAAAGTTAAGTTCCAGTAGAAGAACACTGGTTCACTTCACAGGAGTTGTCAAGGAGGAAACGAGCGGTCGAAATTATCTGTGGAGAATTTACAAAACCACGAGGACTGTAGGATCCAGAGAATTTGCAAGGTGGTTAGAGGAAGGTGAACTCATCACTCTAGGATCTAGAATCAACGTGGAACGTTGATCGTGTTTTGCATAATCCACCAGATCATTTCGGCATTTGGGGGATCCTGACGATAAGAAGTTGGGTGCAATGGAAAGAAATTCTTGAAGTCATGAGTTGCGATAGGAATTGGAGGGGAGTTTTTGTACTTTATCACTTCAGGAACTCGGGGGTTGAGACAAGTTAGTTTCAACTGCAGGAGTTTCGAAGTGGCAAGAACCGAGAGTTTGCATTAATGCGTGGCACATCTGTCAGGTGGGGACCGCAAGGGTGATAGGTGGCGTGTACTCACGCATCGAGGGGTCAACCCATAGTTACCCTATCGCATCTCGGGATTTCACAAAGGAGGAGCACCAAGGCTATACACTCCAACTCGCGAGGTTGCGAGTTGCGAGAAGTGCAAAAAGGAAGTTAGACTATCGCTAACTATCACATTAGGTTGCGAGTTGCGAGAAGTGCAAAAAGGAAGTTAGACTATCGCTAACTATCACATTTCAGGATTTCGTAGGAACAAGAACATAAGAGCTCAATGCCTCAATTCGCGAGATTGCGAATTACGAAAGATGCTTGTGCTAGGGCCAGTTGTGGTTGTGTAGAGGTGAAGCTCGTACCTTGTGCCTGTTCGCATAAGGGGGTTTCAGAAGGACCTGTGGATCGATTTGTTGAAGGTTCCGATAGGGATCCGAAGAGACACTTCAGCTCAAGGATATTTGAAAAATACTGTGAGCAGATATTAGCCTGCGGGTTGGGGATCTACGTCAAATAAATGGGAGGAATCATGCCAACTATTTATGCACCCTTCGACAACAAGAAGGCAGAGTATCAATCCCCCATGATTGAAGTGGAAGATAAAATTGATAACCAGTCCATAGCAATTTTAATTGATTCTCAGGCTAACCATACTGACATAAATGCTAACATTGTTTAAATATTACACTTGCAAATAAGTAAGCATCAGAAATGTTGGTTAGTTTAGTTAGCCACGGGGGATAAGAGGAAAAACAATGAGTTGGTTAAATATTTCATGATAGACATGAATGGACTTAGCATAAAGGTAGATGTAAACATCATATTGTTGCGTTCATTTGAATTTCTAATTGGCATGGATTGGTTGTGTTGGAGCTGCCCTTTTTCTTTCACCTCGCGCGAATTTTCAAAGTTTGATACTTGAGATCTAAGGCTGTTTTTCTTCTCCTTCCGAAAATCATAAAACTCTCAAATCTTGTCGCATGAATAAGCAATGCGTTTTCGCTTTCAAAAAAGATCCATTTTTTCACAAGAGTGTTTGCTCCCTTGTTTCATTTTGGGATGTCGCCAGTCGGGCGCTTTAAAATATTTGAATTCACAAATCCCGAGTCGCGAAACTGCGAACTCGTTCCTTCAATTTTTCACCCAAGGCATTGACTATGGCAAACCCTTTAACCCTTGATTAGGCATCGTCGGTATTTTGCGCCTCGGCATTCGTCGAGGACAAGTCTTTGTTCTTACACCCCCGATAGCCGAGAACGCGATAACTTTTGAGAAAACCTTGGTTGATAATTAAAAGTAAAAGACTAACCACGGTTAAACTTGGTTCTCGACACATCGTCGCTCGGCATTTTCTTTCATAAAGTTAAGGTATCCAAAACTCCGATTCACGAAGTTGCGACATAAATGTATCAAGATTAATTAATCGCCTAATCTTAGATTTCCTTCTCTTAATTCGAGCCAAATTATCTCCGCATCGCGATATCGCGACTCGGCATATCATTCTCCTAAAACGTTGTCTTCGAATTCCCGAGTCGCGATATGGAAATTAAGTTAATCATATCATTAAGGACCCACCAATCACGATTCCCATTGGTTACGTTAAAATCGGCCCTCGCAGTATCGCGAGTTAAAAGGTCAAAACGGGAAAACAGAATTCGCGATGCAACGAAAGGCGAAGAAGTTTTTTAAGTCAATAAGATTTGTAATACTTTAAAATTAAACGGATTACGTCCCGCGCTTCAAGGTTGGCACACTTCACGAGGTATTTATTCATTTACTCTCCATAACCTGAGTACCTGTCAAGCCACCCAATATTCATGACATTAATGAGAAATTAGGGTAAATCCACGAAGAAAATAAGATCGGGTTTTTTCAATTAATTTGGTTTTATTCGCGATTTGACGGACTTATGACAAAGGTACATGATTTTCAAAATATATACGAGACTTTGTTTTATTTGTTAAAAAGAAAAAATTTCTTATTAAGCGTATAGAGCACGCCTTTCTCCAAGTAAACTAGCCTCTGCATGTATACGCAGGTTTATTACAGAAGAACGAAAACACCAGCTTCAGCTATGGCTCCAAGGAGAACAGCTAAAGCAAATGTCGAAGCCGCAGCACAGGGTTCAGACAACGTCTCAGATACTTCACCTCGAACGGATGGCTCAGTATCTACCTGGTCTTCTATTATAGATATCCTGCAATCCGAGTTAGTAAACTGTTCAGACTCTGATGACTATAACTATGATATTGTGAAGGGCGACCTGAACACTAAGTACAAGACTATTGTCCATTCGAGAATGCACCTGGTTGCAACCAGACCTCGGTTTCTCCCATACTACGATATGATCCGATGGGCATTGGATCACATCGACCTGCCTTCCAGAACTATTGTAAATGACCGACAGGACATGATTGGGATTTTTAGGCCCGAGCATATCCAGTATATGTATAAGCTCCCAGCGACCTCTGAATACACATATGGCAAAGAATTCCTGGCAGACTTCAAAAAGAAGGAGTGCGAAGAATTTGACAAAACTATGCCAGGATTGATAAAAGATTGGGTATCTCGTCCCTCCACATTCAGAGTGAACAACGAGGGTGTGTATTTGATTTCTTCTTTGGAGCCAAACTATAGGTATGTGGCGATGATGACTTGTCGGCTTTTCGGATCGGAGGATACCGCGCATTTTTACGTCCAGTGGGTACCCCTCATCTTTCGGGTAGCAGAAGGTTCCTCATTCAATTGGGAAAAAATGCTCTCTGACAGTTTGTTCAACAGGATTACCGAGTACCAGGAGCAGAAGGCAGCCGGGAAACCATCCGGATTCTTCATGTCCACATATATCATGGATGCGATATGCTCCATGACGCCTTTCCCTTTAATGAATTGGGCTTGGAGTCCAACCCAAGAGAAGACTGTTCATGAGTACCACGATAAGCTGTGGGAAAATAACGTGAACAAGTTTATTTATGAGATTTTTAATTGGGTGGTGGTGCCCCTACACATCACCATTTTTGGTCTTTTGCCACCCCGCATATCAAATAGCATTGTTCAGAATCTGAGCCATATCGCGGACTGGTACGTGGAAGAGGAATTCTCCTATTTGAGAGTGTTTGGAGCTGTTGTTCCTCCTCTGGCGCTACCACTATTCATTCCCGACAAGCTAGCTTGTCGCGAGATCTCTCGGCAAACAGTAATCGGCGGAGTGAGCAAAGAGCTCAAAGTGTCGGCCAAGAAGGTATGGCCATTTTTCCCTATTCGGCTGAATTCATTTTCATTACTAGATTTTGGACATGCTAAAGCTGAGGCTGCAGCCATTGAAGACTTGAGCCTAGTCTCTATCGAGTACAAGAAGCATGATCCTCAGGGGATCGTAAGCRCTCATTTGGGAAATTGYGGATTAAAGAGGTTCGAACATGAATGTTCACCCTCGGATGATGTTTTCCGAGCGGCKAGGTCCTATTCGGAAGTGCAATTTCGAATAGAATCTCTGGCGCCCGAAGACAGGGCTTCTGTTCTAAAATTTCAAGGACACAGGAGAAGATGCCTTCCCGTTGTTTTGGGAGGTTTGGAACTATCTAAGGATAAAGAAAAGGAGGCCGGGAGTTCTGCGGGGCAGACTTCTAATCCCGAAAAATGTCAGGAAGGGGAGCAAGAGAAGAATCCCAAAACGGAGAAAGATCCTGAAAGGGAGAAGAGTCCTGAGCAGGAGAAGAATCCAGAACGGGAGGGAAATCCCGAAACAGGAGAGAAAACTACTGGTCCTCCCAAGAAAACTAATCTGGAGGAGGAAATAAAAGACACAGATCCACCAGAAAGTCAGAATCCAGAGGCAGGAATGAAGACCCCTAACCCCCTGAAAAAGCAAGGTCCACTCAGCACACCGGAGAAAGCTGCGAAGCAAATCGGGGAACCTATCACCTCTGTCACCCCTTTACAGTCAACACAAGGAAACATATAGGAGGGGTGGATTTTCGGAGAAGAACTGAGACCTATAAGGGCAGAAGAACTCCCTCCTAATGAATTATTCTTTGACAAAAAGAGAAAGGCAGTTGTAAAGAGGGAATTCTCCTGGGAGGAAGGATCCACTGTCAAAAGGTTTAAAGTAATGACTGATGGGATGAACAAAAGGAAAGATGAATTTGCCACGGAGATTGCAGGGACGCTGGGAGCGTATGCGATGGCAAACCAATTCTCGGTTGGGGCATTAAAGAACCAGCTCAAAGAAAAGAATCGTTTGATCAAGACTCTTGAGGCTAGAGTAGCCTCGGCAGAAGAAAGCGCTAAGAGTCAAGCAAGCAGAGAAATAGAGCTGGCTCGATTGACCGATAAGAAAGAAATTGAAATCCTCAAGACCAAGCTGGAACAAGCAAATTCTACAATCCAAGGTGGTCGGGTACAATAGGGCCAGCAGAAGGATACGATTACATAGCTGCAGGCTCAGCTAAAGGTCGCAGAAAGCAAGGCAATTGACATCGATATCGTTAAATCCCAAGCAACTGATATTCGGAGCAAGATCTCCTCTGCTCAACAGAGTTTGCTTAACAAAGCAGGAGAGATTCGAGAAGACTGCTTGTTAATACATCGAATCTCCGAGAATCTGATTAACAAAGAAAGAAACGCAGAAGCTGCTCGGATTGCTTTTCAAGAGGCAGTTATAGAGACTAACAACAGGTTTTCAGGGCCTCCCGGGCTCACCATGGCCGAACAGACTAGGGGCAATATCTTGTTAAAGAATTGGGAACAGATTATTTCTTTAAGCAAAGAGCAGGTTCAAAAAATGACAAATTCGTTAGCAGAAGCCTGCAATGCCATGAATGGTGAGCAATTAGGAATGGAGATTGGAAGCGACACAGAGGCGCTGAGATAGATGAATACAGATCGGATTTCTCTCGACATAAAAGAGAAAAATGAGAAGAATTCAGCAGAAATCTCTGGGATGGACAGGGTAGACTCGGCTCAAATCGACAAACATTTGATTCAGCCTAGTGCACAACTCAGCACTCTTGAATTCGTCAATGTACAAATAGATGATAAACTTCCACAGCTGGCCCGAGAGTGCTATTTTGCCGAAGCCAGTTGTCAAGCCGAGCCTTCACAGCTTGTGACCCAGTTTGTAGACAAGTGTATCATGTACACTGCATCCATGCGAGGACAAGCATATGGCTCTTCTTGAAGGTAGAATGGGTGAAATGGAATTATCTCGCTCCCCCCAGCTGTCAATACAAAACCTTCACAACTTGTATTTCATTTTTTAGACAAGTGTATCATATGTATTAAATCTAAGCAAAAACAAGCACCTGTCACCTTTTTGTAAACAGATTCGGACAGATGGAGGAATTTCGCTCCTTTGAACCAAGAGGAAAATTTTGTATAAATAGATGACAAAAAGAAGAGAAGGGGGCTGGACTTTTTGGGGACTAACTGTAAGAGAGTCTTTGCATTAAAGGAGTTAATACAAGCAATTTGAAGATTCTCGATTCTGTCACGACTGTGTTGCAAGTTTGTTTCGTCATGTTCTTTGCTTCTTTTCATTTTGCTCTACATAATTGACGTGTATCACTGTAATTTAGTACGACCACTACTATGGTGAAAGGTTTGCATCTTGTTCTGTAATTTTCTCTTGTCTTTCCTCTGGACCAGCTATTAGCGGGTGTAAGACCAATTTATATTTACAGAATTTTATGTTTATTTACACTAGGCCAATTATGTTTATGTCAATTGCTTCTTCTGTGCATACGTGAGTTTTCCACTGACAGGAACTTCGCGTTATCTACAACTTAATGTTTTCTCCCATCTCACGTTATTTTCATCGAAAACAACACAGTTACAGGAAAGGGCCTTCAATTCGCATTCTTATTTCTTTTTTGCATGCATAGGTTTCTCTTTATTCCGTCCGAATTAAAACAACAAATAATATTTCTCTTTAAAAACCATTTCCATACTGAAACTGTTCCTAAATGACTGTCCCTACAGCAACTCAACCTAACATTCAACCCGGGCTATCTAATCAAATACATATCGCTCTAAATCTCTTTGACACAATCCTTAAAACTGCGGACACCCGAGACGAATTGGAACAATCATGGGCAGCCATTGAACGAGATATTACTATCCAGGAACAGTTGGAAGCTAGACGGCGAGAACGTAGAAATCCTCACTAGTTTCCCATACCGAAGGTTAGTGTAATCTTTTGCCAACCTTTATCATACTTTCGGATGCCTTGACACAGTACATTTAAGCCTTAAGTATAGACTCAGGAACAACACCTACAATGTTTTTCTTTTGATAAACAACACCACTGGGTGCAATGGCTTCCCTTCGCAGAATGGTGGTGCAATACTTCATATCATACAGCTGCTAAAATGACCCCATATGAAGAGGTGTATGGAAAACGAGCACCTATAGTCACTAAATATATTTCAAGCACATAAAATGCCCAATCTATTTGTTACACATTATTTTCATCATCCCTATGACTGTTAATGATGTAAACCTATATGTTGCGTTCAGAGGAGTCAGTGGCCTGAGTTCCTGAAGAAAGATGTAATGTCCCCACTTTGGGACATCATCACAGTGCAGAGGGTTATGATGACCAGAGTAGCCAGATGGAGGTTATAGTGAGTACAAGGGTATTTGAGAGGCATTTTGGGGTCCATCTTACATTGATGATCATATTCCATCATTATGAGCCATTCTGCACAGGTTGGCTTTGGTTTTGTTGCATTCCGACGATTTCCATGATTTTGACTATTTTGAGCCATAAGTCAATGGTATTCACTGAAGAGGTCATTTTGGGAACATTACTTGGAGAAACCTCTTAGTGTAATAGCTCATTGGAATCGAGAGGAGAAACACTACAGGATGGGATGGCTAGAAGTGACTTTCAATGGCCAGGGAAGCCACAAGGAGAGATAAGGAGCTTCTCAAAGGTAAAAAGGTTAATTAATTAATTAAATATTAATAAAATAAAAGTCACTTTGGAGGAGCAAGGTGAGACAAAAGTATAAAGGAAAGGCAAGGGCCTCTTCTCATTCATTCAAGTATGATCTTATTTTGATTTCTGGCTTCTAGCTAGTGAGCCCAATATTGGGGGTTTTGAGGGTTTTGACATAACAAACCCTAGAGGACGATTCAGTGGTGAAAGATTCCACCTATCTTGTTCCAAGATTGGGCTCGGAGATGCAATACTCTCCCACACCATTCTGGTTCCAGATCTTCTCAGTTGCAGGAGGATTCTACATCAGTTTCATGTGCAAATAGAGAGAGAGCACACCAGTTGAGGGATTCCAGCAAGAGGGGCACACCATCTTTGGAGGGAGATTCGTTGTAGGAGATTGGCAGGGCCGTTGAGGATTCTATCACTTGGGTTTTCATTGCATGGCCTTGGACATCAGATCTAGTGCTTTATGAGACAATTTTATGGCTCAGATTATTTCTTGAGCAGTGGGGCGAATTGAAGAGAAGGAGGGTGTTTTTGAGATCCAGATCTAGTCCGTTTGGAGTGGTTACACTTCAGATCTGACCCTGATACTTTACCTAGTGACTTGCAGTGTCCCGATCTATATTTCTGGAGAGTTTCAGAGCATTTGGAGGCCTCCTTCAGTAGGGCCAAATTATCTAGGGTTCCAGTCATCCAGTGGGGCACACCATTCAGTGGGGGATTTCAGATCTACAGAGATTGAGAGGGATCTTGGAGATTCGGTTACCTGGGTTGTTCTTACCATCACCCGATCTATCAGTTGGCATATTTATTAGGGTGATTGGACA
>SNQJ01S0019901.1:0-11541 GCA_010110895.2 Picea sitchensis
AAAATATATAGTTTCTTGCTTTCATAGTTTAGAAGATAGTTTCATTGCTACTGTAGGGTAGATAGACTTTTCTTTGATAGATTAGATAGTAGTTTGCTTATCATATATTAAGAATTAGTTGGTAGTTCTTCTTGCTTTCAATTAAATATATTTCCTTTCATGAATTATAAATAGTTTTGAATTAAGAATTTAGTCCACTTGCCTCTTAGGCTAGATAGTTGTTCAATGAGAAGTTTTAATTTGATTCCTTGCAGTAGTTAGTTGTTTTTGCTTACTTGTCTATTTGCTTTAGTAGGTTAGTTAGTTGTCTTTGCTTATTTGTCTGTTGCTTTAGTAGGTTAGATAGTTTTCTTTGCTTACTTGTTTACTTGCTTTAGTAGGTTAGTTAGGTGTCTTTGCTTGCTTGTTTATTTACTTTCTTTCATAGGGTAGTTACTCATTGAATATAGGTTGGAAATTTAAAATAGTTTGCTTTTGTCATTTGCTTATTATGCTTAAATAGTTTCTTTTGCTTATTTTTATGAACTAGTTTGCTTCAAGTAGGGATTTTACTTGCTTTCTTAAAGAACTATCCATCGATCCTTGGCCCAAAAGTACTTAGGTTACCTAGTTTCAAGTTTCTTAGTAGGGTTTTCTCATTAGATAGATTTGTTTGAGTAGATTAGCCTTAGATAGCTACCTTCCTTAGTTAGACTATACTCCTACTAGCCTTCTACCTTTGGCATATATTTTTCTACAACTCTAAGTTTACTTACCCCTTGTTGACAATTTAATTAAGGGTTTTTACTGTGTTTTTAGTGCATATATAACACCCATTAGTGATATTATTGTGGATATGAACAAACTTTAGTTCATGATCCTTTTGTATAAAAATGTAAACCTTAGAGGCATTCGAGGTTGGCCATTGAGCGTATGATCATGCCAGAGAGGGAGGAAACTGGCCATTATAGTGAGAATTCAGGTCGGAGAGAGGGTTAAGAAGGCATTGAAATGACTTGTGTAATTTATATGTACATTGTGTATGTCTTCTGATCAACACGGAAAGATAACCACTTTGTTTTGAGTATTATCTATGAAACCTTTGTGTCATTGTATGCGTCTCTGTGGAAATTGAGT
The DNA here is from genome assembly GCA_010110895.2 of Picea sitchensis. Lineage (NCBI taxonomy): Eukaryota > Viridiplantae > Streptophyta > Pinopsida > Pinales > Pinaceae > Picea > Picea sitchensis. Next base: position 1,117 of record SNQJ01S0019901.1, read on the forward strand.
ATTGTAAATCTCTGCATATTATGTGAAGCTGTGTATTGCAGGTATTAGGTCGGTTTGCAGGTTTAAGATTCAAGGAAGAAGAACCTCTTTCAAGAGAGTTTGTTGGGGAAGGAAAATTCAAGAGAGTTAGAAACATGGGATTCATTTTGTGATCATTGACCACTGTAAGGGTCAATGATTCTAAGTGTGTTGTAGACATAATTGATTAGCTACAGAACCCGTTGATCTGAAGAGAGCGTGCTACATGGATTGTACAATCGTTAAATAAGGTATTATCAACCAAAGGAGTGATAACCGTTAGATAGAAAGATGAGTTTCATAGATCGATGAACGTGGGAGACTTTGGAATTGAAAGTGTGTGGGAGTTAAGGACATGGCTAGATTGCGAAAATATCTAGACCATCGATGTATTTTCCACACGTCACATAGTGATCTTCTCAAATTTCTTTGAATGGTTATAGAATGACATAGTCAGTGGTGCAAAGAAATGAGGACTTTCCATTCCAATGGGCGATTAAAATACAATCGTTGATCTGGGTAGTGTTGAAATTATGAATTAACACCTTTTGGATGTTATCTCTTGGTCACAACTTGTGATCACATGGTAGAAAGGGTCTTCGCATTGGATATTAGCATTGAGGAGTCAATGCTAAAGACATAAAGGCTTAGTCATAAGGTTTTGTCGCGAGGTAAAAAGGTAAGTGCCTAGAGGGCTTAACTGTGTTGTTATGTAAGCACCTTGTTTATTATTCTACGGTCACAACCGTTGGTCACCTAGAGATAAGAGAAGCACCTTTGGATTTGAAGATAAAAGAAAAGGCCTTTGTGCCTTATTGATAAGCCTTGGTTATAGAACGAGGTTCTATTCGAGGAGAAGCGACTATGATGAAATAGTGCCATGTACACCATTTTATGCATAGAATAGAACAAAGGAAATGAAATAGAGGACAAGAAAAAAATCGATCCATTTCATGTGATAAATTTAAGGAGGATGATTTTGTTAAATATTGAACAGGAGGATCCTTTGACAACCTTAGAGGGTTTGATGAGCATCCTATGGAAATCAGGTTGCCATTATTGTGGGTATTGACCATTAAGGTCATCATTTTGGTATCAGAGCAAGTAAGATCGTTGGGGTAAACAAGATACGTTCTTTGTAATTGGGAAAGGAGACAAAGCAATGGATATTGATCATATGAGTATTGAAAAAAAAATTACTATAAGAGAAAATTTAGTGGGAGAAGAAGAATAATGAATAGATGATTGCAGAAGGTTTAAGGAGCTGGTATGCTCTTTCAGAGAGGTTTTCTTTAAGGAAAGTTCAGAGCAAGTGTGCTCTTGAAAGGAATTGATTCAAAAAATGGATCAAGGGAAGAATGTTGGATACACGATCTTGGCACAAATCTTATAAGGATTGATATGATGTTTTTATGCTAACTCTGGTAAAAAGATTGTGTTTGCAAGATTGAAGTAGACAAGAAGGAAATTGTAGTAGAGAAGAATGATGGACAACAACCATTATAGAAGTGAAGTTGTGATAGAGGAAAAGGGAGCAAGTGGAGCTATCATGTAAAGGAAATTGTGATAGAACCCCAACAACAAATTAGATTGATGAAACAAAATAGGACAATTGCAGTTCTCAAGAGAGGTGAGTAGTTAATTGCAACAGCCTAAAAACTTTGAAAGATGAGGAGCATGAGTGCTCAAGAAGAGGTTCTACTATAGAGTACCAAAAGAGGATGTACCAAGAGGGTGATTGGTACTAGTGAAAAGTTTCAGACTTGTTACAAAGATGGGAAAGGCTTATTTCAGCTCACAAGTGGGAAAGTATGGTCCACAGAGAAAAGAGGAGACAATGATTATTGAAGGTCATCTACATGGTTCAGAGTGGAGTCACAATCAATCGGAAAGAAATGCCAAAGAAATTGGCATAAAGAGAATGAGTTATGAAGAGTTTGAAAAGGAGATGGTTGAGTTGAAAGTACATCATAGTGTACTAGAGGAATGGATACAAGAATATGGGAAATACCAGGGGTGTGGATGGACAATGAGGAAGAAGAAGGTAATATGGCATTCACTGCATGTGAAGCTAAGACAAAGTTTGTATTCTAGAGTGCAGGAAGAACTCAGATCAACTGAGGATAAAATGAATGTTTGTTTATATGAACCTGAACATGAAGTGTTATTTAATGAGGATGTTGAAGACAGACCTATTGAGAGTCTCATTTTTCAACATGAGGATATGCTAATGGGGAAATCATATGGGGCTAGAGAGCATTATATTTTTAAAACTAATAATTTGGGTGTGGTTGTAGGTGATGGAAAAATTTAAATTTATGGAAGATGGGGGAGGATAGAACTCAAATTTTGTTCCAAGAAGAGATCAAGAGTACTTGGATGATATACTCATACATTTTGATGAGGAAATGAAACTTCTGGAAGAAGAGGTAGAAAGGTTTTTATTCTTGGAGGAGATGCTTGAAATAGAGAGTTTTCTATTTCAAGAAGAAGAGCTTGAAGATGAGGTATATTTGATGGAGTGTGAATATACTTACAGGGAAGATGGTGAAATTGAAGGAGGAAATACCACACTCAAGAAAGCAAAGGAATATCTAGTGAATTACTGGAAGAATCCAGTACTGCAAGGGGAAAAGATGTCGAGCACATTAGAAGAGACTCAGAAGTATCATATTTTTGAAACTAATAAATGGTTTGTGTTTGTATGTGTTGAGAATATTGGTGATAGATAGGTCAAAAATTATGTCATATCAGCAGAGGAGACAACATTGTCTCATATAGCCTGTGGAAAGGAAAGTTATGTAGATTCAAGGGATGTAGTTGCTGAAAATGAAGCAATGATTTGGTTTGAAATTACTTCAATTGAAGAAATATTGGAATTGGCTATACAAGATTATGAAGATGCAATTGTAGAACTTGCTAAAGAGGAAATGAAAATAGAAAATGATAGTACTGCAGAATATTGGAGCATAACTATGGAGAAGGATTTGTCTAGAGGTACAAATTGTCTACTACAAATCTATCATTTGAACCAAATCCAAGAGAAGGAATTAATGGATCAATATTTTAGATTGAAAATGCAGCTTAAATATATGAAGCATTGGATGCATGATTTTTTTGAAGATGAGCATAGGAAAGAAGACCTGGAAATAGTAGAAGCCATACAAAATTTTGGTGAAAAATTATAGAAAAAACCTTATTTCAATGATGTATACCTACAAAGTGAAGAGATGGAAGTAATTGAGGAGGTATTGAAGTTAATGATGGAGGTAATCAGATGGAGTTTTTATGAGCCGAGGAAGACAATCAGCCACAAGCTAATGTGGGATGAAAGAAATTGTATCAACAAGGTTATTGGCAGACAACATAACAAGATATGGGATCTTGGAGAATTGAAGACAACTGCAACAGTACCATGACAACAACAAGATAGCAAAGAAAATGGACAACAACATCACAAAGTTTGGGATCGAGGAGGACTTCAACAAAGGAATGCATGATCATGAGATCATGAATAATTTTGTTCCTAGGGAGTCTGATGCAGGAGAATTTAGCCTCCAAAACCTGCCTCATATATGAGACCTAAGGGGGTCTTTCATTTTACCAAGGGAGTTGGTTCCCCAAGTATGTAATTGTTATATTTTCCTATGTTTTAAGTGGTTTCTAGAAGAGATACATAGGATAGGCTTTGTTGATGAACGTGAGGATTGAATTTGTAACTATCATTGAATGTGTGAGAACATGAGAGGAGTTGAGAGATCTTAGGATAATCAGATCTTAAGAGGATTTTGATTCCTAAATCTAAGAGTTGAGTAAGAGGATCCTTAGATATTTTTGTGAGATTATTGTGGATCTAAACAAACTTTAGTTCAAGATCTTTTTGTATAAAAATGTAAACCTTATAGGCATTCGAGGTTGGCCATTGAGCATATGATCAGGCCAGATAGGGAGGAAATTTTCCATTATAGTGAGAATTAAAGACAGAGAGGGGGTTAAGAAGACATTGAAAGGCCATGTGTAATTTATATGTATAGTGTGTATGTCTTTTGATTAATACAAAAAGATAAATACTTTGTTTTGAGTATTATCTATGAAACCTCCGTGTCATTGTATGTGTCTCTGTGGAAATTGAGCATTGTAAATCTATGCATATTATGTGAAGCTATGTGTTGTAGGTCTCAGGTCAATTTGCAGGTTTAAGAGTCGAGGAAGAAGAACCTCTTTTAAGAGAGTTCATTGGGGAAGGAAAATTCAAGAGAGTTCGTTGGGGAAGGAAAATTCAAGAGATTTAGAAACATGGGATTCGTTTTTTGATCATTGACCATTGTAAGGGTAAATTATCCTAAGTGCATTGCAGACATATTCTAGGAGATACAAAACTCAACGATCTGAAGAGATCACACTATAGGGACCGTCCAATCATTGAATAAGGTCTTATCATCCAAAGGAGCAATAACCGTCGGATTGAAATATGAGTTTCATATATCGATGGATGTGGGCGACTTCACAATTGAAAGTGAATCGGAGTTAAGGACATGGATGGATTGCGAAAATATCTAGACCATCGATGAATTTTCCATGCATCATCTAGCGATCTTCTCGCATTCCTTCGAATGGTTATAGAATGACCTAGTTAGTGATGCAAATAAATGAGGTTCATCCATTCCAATGGGAGATTAGGACACATCCATTGATCTAGGCAGTGTTGAAGTTATGAATTAACACCTTTTGGATGTTAGCTCTTGGTCACAAATTGTGATTACATGGTAGAAATGGTCTTCACATTGAATATTAGCACTGAGGAGTCAACACTAAAGACATAAACACTCGGTCATAAGTTTTGGTCGTGAGGTAATAAGGTAAGTTCCCAAAGGGTTTAAATCTGTTGTTATGTAAGCACCCTATTTATTAGTCTACGGTCACGACAGTTGGCCACCTAGAGATAAGAGAAGCGCCTTTGGATTCAGAGCTAAAAGAAAAGGCCTTTGTGCCTTAGTTATAGAACGAGGTTCTAATAGAGGAGAAGGGGCTATGATGAAATAGTGCCATGTCCACCATTTTATGCACAACATAGAACAGAGGAAAGAAAGACAAGATGAAAGAAAAATCGATCCATTTCATGGGATCGATTTAAGGGGGATGATTTGGTTAAAGATTGAATAGGAGGATCCTTGGACAACCTTAGAGGGTTTTATGAGCAGCCTAAGGAAATCAGGTTACCATTACTACGGGTATTGATCATTAAGGTCATCAAAATCTCCTCATAAAATAGGGAGAACCCATGGATTCCCAATCTGAATAACCCTTTGCAGTTTCACGATTTTCTAACCGTGAAATTCTTCTCACCCTGTTGGATTTTCCATCTTGTTGAACAACTACAACCGCCTACCAAACACAGAAAAAATGTTGTTCTTCTTTTCTAACCAATCATAAATCTCCAACCAAAACAAAACCCTTGTTTTTATATTTTCAAAACAAAAGAAATGGTTTCTATATTTTATTAAAGATGGCTTCAAAGAAACTGCCATTTTCAGAAATTGGGAAATTTTAATTTTGACACTAGTAACGGTAACAATAGCAAAAATAATGCCAAACAAGATAACAAAACATTATGGGAGAAGAAAAAGAAGAAAATAAAAGTTCTAGATAAATATGTCTTTCGACAAAAATGAAGAAGTGAAATATTTTTCCTATGACAAACCGCTAGTAAAATATGCAAAATGATTTTCTTCTGACAAACCGCTGGTAAACTATGAATAATCCTTTTTCTCCTACTATCCCTCCACGAACGATTAGTCACAAAAGCAATTTCCGTCAATTTTATAAGCTTCACCTTCACCCTTTAGACACTATAGCAACGCTTCACACTAGAATAACAGAAGTCAGGAAACAACTTCTAAATCGGGCTTTGTATGACCATTGCCTGCTATATAAATAATATTATGAAGGCCACAACGATTCAAAGGTCAAGTCAAACTTAAGGTCATTACTCGTTGCCAGGGTTTAGGGACCTTGTGGATTTGATCGCACCTTTCGAACCTTTGTATTCAGTCAACCAAGTGAAAAATAATATATTAGTATATGAATATTAAAAAAAAATAAATTCAACTATATATATTTTTATAATAGTTTTTATATATTATATTTTTTAATTTTTTAATATATATTATTGTCACTTCCAACTTACTGCTTCTTATAAATTTGGGAGAATTTTTTAACCGTATATAATACTTGTACCCACATTCTCAATGTTTCCATATTATATATATTTATTTTTCTTGTAACAATTGTTTATTTATTTTATATTTTTTTTAAAATTATATTCGAATCATGTTTTTTTTTTTTTTTTTTAAACCAAAAATAAAAAATTTAATATAAAAAAGAAAAAGAAAGTATTTCCATATAATCACTTATGAAATTACAAAAGTCTAATATCCAAAGAGAGTATTGCCATATAATCACTTATGAAATTACAAAAAGTCTAATATCTAAGGAAGATATTGCCATATACTCACTTATGAAATTGTATAGAGCACTGATATGCTTGAAATTGGAACTTGGAATTACTATTAAAATATTAATTAATAGAGGCAAGATTCTATTTGAGTTCATTTAAAAGAGAAATATTATTAAAATAATATATAATTAATATATTTGAAATTATTATTAAGATATTAAAAAAATACAATTTTATTTTGAATTGCTTGAAAATAAAATATCTTAAAAATAAAGTGAATGATAACTTTTATGTAATTGAATCCACAAAATATCACTCTTCCTTGAGCAATTGGTTTCAAGCAATTATGTTAGAGTTACAGTTAAAGAGAAGCAACTAAAGCAAAGTCAAAACCTCTTATATCATCAGGATTGGTATATAAAAAGAAAAATAAGCATAATAACATATCGAATATGCCATACAATGATTTGATTTGTGTAGAGGTTACCAATTATTTATGTAGAGGAAAACATATGTATTGTAGCACCAATTGATAACCCAACTAACCACTGACCCATAAGCTCTGTAAACCTACATAGATCATTGTAGATAGGGAGTATAACACTGAGATAATGATTGCATGATGATTAGTATATAACATTTTTTTTATTGCATAGATTGTTAAAGACAAAATTCAAATTAATTAAAAAATAATATTAACTTGTTTTGGGTTTGGGAGGGGCATTGACAACTATGCCAAGCTCAATGTATTGAAATTTTAATAAAATTATGTGCTAGGATAGAGATCTCAAACTTTTCAATTTTTGGTACTTTTATGCCAAAATTTTGGTACTTTTATACCATATAATGCAACATTTATTCTCGAGTTTTGAGTTTTAGTTATGAAAAAGTAATGAGCATACAATCTAATTTTACTTCAACTCTTTTTCTTTTTGTAATGTTTACATAAATTTTGAAATTGATGCTCCCTCCAAGAAGGATTACAACCTGATCAACTATGAAGTTGATGCTCCCTCCAAGAAGGATTACAACTTGTTCATGATGTCTATATAATGTTGGAAACAAAGGATGGGAAACTCTATGAATATTCCTTATAAGCCATGGATCGAACATCATCTTATTTCATTTGATATATACAAAAAAAATTCATTTCATTTGTAGGTTATTTTTTAGTTTGTCATGAATATTCCTTATAAACCTTGGATCGAACATCATCTTATTTCATTTGATATATACAAAAAAATTCCATTTCATATGTAGGTTATTTTTTAGTTTGTCAAAACTTTCTAAATGTCTTGATATGTGACAACAAGTGGAAATATGGTATAGTTATATTGGTGGATAGCGTTGGAAAATTACGAAGGACTTGAATAGATTTTGTAATATTTTTTTTGACATCATTTTAGTTTTGTTGAGATGGATTATTCATGAATATGTATAAACCTTAAGGTCAAGTTATAGGTTAGATAAGATAATAGTGTTTTTTTTTTTATCTAGATTAATCAAAGATTGGAATGCAAAACCGTGTACAAATTGTTTTTTTTTCAACTCGAATGAAAATTACTTTTTTTTTCAAAGAAAAAAAAAACTTTTTTTTTCCTTTTTGTATTTATAAGTTATAAAATTATATATATTTGAATAAGGCTAAAAAGAAGTAACATTATGAATAATAATAATAGTGAAGAAATCACCACCTAATGAAATGAATGAAATGAATATCTTTTAAATTGAGGTTGTCAAAGCTAAAACCCTTGAGTACTTCCCCCATTTTAAGGATGGTACCTAGGGTAAACCCTAGAATACTCATGGCACAAGGCCAATCAACAATAAGGCTCAATAAATCCATTACAACGATATACTCGTTAAGAGCTCAACATGTCACTTGTGATAATTGAACCTAGGCAAAAATAATAACATCATTCCTCCCAATAACTCGAGCTAAACCCAATTATATTAATAAGCATACTATACTAAAATATAAAGTTTACAAAAATAACCACTATTGCTTAGCTAAAAAACTATGATTCAAATTCAAGGAATATCTCATTGTTTGACAAATAGAAATATATGAGCATGTCATTCTTATTAGTCCCTTCCGTAGGCATAGAGGGACTATAGCGATCGATAAATCATTGACTTGGCATTAGCTTGTGCATTGACCAGAAATATTTCCCTATTGTCTATTGTTGGAACAAGGGAAGTGAAAATATCGATTTTTATATAATAAAAAGTATCATGTTTGTCAAGATTTGATTGGACAATGGATTTGAGGTCTTATTTCCGCCTTCGCTATTCCCAATGTAAAATATGTTTTCATTTCCAAAGTATTTGGTAGTATATGGTATTTTTAATCATAAATTTTGTTATGCATTCGTGGAACGTGGATTAATGATAGCATTAGTTCAAATGTTTCCCTTAGCATTTTCTGTTGGGTGGAATACATTCTCCACGATATTGCTATGTCTGATTTTTTCTTTATTGTTGCGTGCTTCGAGAGAACAGTCCTGCCATGTTGCATCTTTTCTTAAATGCTTGCATAGGCCTATGCCCTTCGATGGTCCTTACTGTCTTAATTGTTTACCTAAGAGCTCTGTCAGTCTTAAATGTTTATTGTACAGATGCCTTGCAATACAGTTTTGTTCATGCCTGACATCCTTGCTCTTGTGCTCCATCCTTGTTCGTTGTTTCGTTCCATGATTCTGGTTCTTGTTTGATTCAACTTTGCGAAGTTGAGGTCCTGCACTTGCAGTTCGAGCTCTTCGTGGTTGTTCACTAGTTTGTTGTTCTTCAACTTTGTAAGATGTTGGACCTGTTGTTGCGGTTTTCATTTTTTTTGCCATCGAGGTCTTCTCATCCTTTGTTGACAGGTAAGTTTCCCTGTTCTTGCTGATTTTCAATATTCCATTCCAGACCATTTTTGTCTGTGCTCTTAGTTTCTGTTCCTGGAAACAATGCATCTTCATATGGCAGATGTCGCGTCGATAGTTTTCTGAAAATTGCAATGCAGAGGGATTTACAAAAAGTATTTGGGAGCTATCAGAAGAGGGAACCATCGGACAGGGTGTAGACGCAGTGTATGCTTCTACTCCGTGGGCCAGAAAAACTGCATCTGCATGTTTTCTTTCTGCTGAGTTAAGTTATGGTTTTATTTTTTTGCGGTCTTTCTTCTGTTTGGTTCAGTTTCCAGTGTCGGTATGTTTTCTTCACATCTGCTATGGGAACTAGGGGGGATTCAAGTTGAGAAGAAGAAGGTTTAAAGATACATATGGGGATTGGTGCGCTATTTTGATTTTCTTTTTTATTTTGCTAGTTTTTATTTTTTGCCTGTGCTTTCCTCTGTTTTGATAGAAACTGAAAATATCTAACAAACAACTTCAAAATAATAGTTGAAAAGATGAAAGAGGTAATAGATGTTGAGTTGTATGAAAAAGATACACATTCCATTGTACATGACAACATTGATGTGGTTTTGCATAAGAATGGCCTTTTTAGATTGGATGCATTCTCGTATACTGTTGGGGATTGCCTTTTCGATACATTCCAGGTTCTATTGCATTTCCGGTATTCGTCGATCGAGCTGCGCAATGGATTGATAGATTATTTCTTGGTTTGTTTTAAAAATGGCGATGTTGAGGCTTTGTTGTCCTATGAATACGAACTGGAATCTGATTTTCTTCGACATTTGCAAGGAATACATGGTGTGGCTACGTATTTTTCAAAGATGTGGTTGTCTGCATCTCCAGTTTTGCCTGCACATCAGAGGGGACTTTGGGGAGATATATTTTGTATTCGGTGGCTGTCTAATTGGCTGAATATATCAGTTGTCATATGGTCATTGACAAGAAAAACAAGATATCTAATATTCAACAAAACTGCATCTGAAAATCCATATTGCATCTTGTTCCATGATGTCGATGCCCTCAGTGGCCATTATGAACCACTATTGTACA
>SNQJ01S0019901.1:21779-38427 GCA_010110895.2 Picea sitchensis
TCCACCTCTTTGACTAGCTAACCTAACCCTAACCAACAACAATATAGGTGACGTCACACTTATTTTGATCTTTGTTTGGCTTAAAACGTTGTGATATTGTCACCCTGTTTAATAGACTTTGAGTTGTTGATTATTTTCATAAGATTATTTGACAAAACGTTCCTCTCATTGTCTTCTAAAATTGACCTAATACTAGGGCTGACATCACCCTAAATCTGCAATAGTGACACATCAACAATATTTATATGAGCAGATTTATGATGTTTATTGCATTGTGATAATACAAAGATTTGATTTTACACATTGAATGCCAGTATCTCTTGTGTATTTATTGAAGAAGTGACATAAAATATAAGTTTTTATTGCAATCATTGACTTCGTCAATAATTACATCCATTATTGCTCATATGTATTAAAGATAGTCATTGATATTTTAAAGTACTAATCACTGTATGCACATTTTAGTTTTATTTGCCTTGTCTCGCAAACAGGTGCTCTTTCAGTGAAATATCTCTTCTTTGACTATCCTTTTGGCAGTAATCTGTGAAGGGAAAGCTTTCTTTAACCTTTGAAGCTTTACACCTTGATCCTTTTCCTTCAGAACCCCAGATTACTAGGGACGTCTCCCTTGGGATTAGCCACCCTAAATAGAAAGAGCTCCCCATCGAGGTGACAGTGGGTGGGGAAGCTCCTGTTACGCCAGTTCGAGCCTTGAATTCAAGCTACCTAAACATTTCCTACAAACTGAGCGATAACAGGTACTATACTTTTTGCCCTCTTTTCCACCAGCGTATGTAAAACCTATGTAAAGAAAACTAATTCGCGAATGCTGAATTTTTGGGACACGAGATCCTTAAAATTCAAATACTCCGCAAGTCTAATTCTCAATCTGTATATCATGGAATTGCTGGTGCTATTTGTAGGACACGGAAGAACAAAAGCACATTTTTCAGGTCCCTAGCCCAAGAACTTGTGATCCAAAAAATGCCAAAGTCGAGAAATCGCTTTTTTAAAGAAAACTAATTCGGGAATCATATTTGTTTCATACTTTTCTCCACCAGCCTATGTAACAGACGTCAGTACTATTTTTTTTTTTTTACTCCAGCAGCATATGTAAAAAGGAAAACTAATTCGGGAATGCTAAACTTATTCGACACGAGAACATTCAATTTCAAATAGTCCACAAGTCCGTTTGTCAATTTGTATGTCGCAAAACTCTACGGACTATTTTTAGGCCACGAAACAACAGAAGCCCAATTTTCAGCTCGCCAGACCGAGAACCTACCATTCAAAAATTCTAGTCCTCAAAGCAGCTTGTCAATTTGTATATCATGAAACTCTCGATGGTATTTGTAGGCCACAGAACAACAGAAGCCCAATTTTCAGCTCGCAATCCCGACAACCCGCAACGAAGCTTCTGTGCATGCTCTATATATCTACTTCATCAAATTACATATTTGATTTTTATAGGCCACAGAACAACAAAAGGCCAATTTTCATCCCCCTATCCCGAGAACCCGCGATCCAAAATTTCAAATAGTCTGCAAGACCTCTTGTCAATTTGTATATTGCATAACTCTTAGTGCTATTTGTAGGGAACAAAACAATGGAAAACCAATTTTCAACCCGATAGCCCGAGAACCCGTGGTCCAAAAATTCAAATAGTCCGTAAAGCCGCTTCTCAATTTGTATTTCGCGGAACTCTTGGTGCTATTTGTAGGTGACAAAACAACAGTAGCCCAATTTTTATCCCACCACCCCGACAACCCAGAATGAAGCTCCCATGTCTTTGTTTTAAATAAAACTAATTCCGTATTGGTAGTCTTTTTATGCTTTTGTCCACGAACCTATGGGAGCACAATTTTCAGCCTGTCAGCTCAACAGCCACAATGGTTTATATATCTAGTTAATAAAATTACATATTTGGTATCTAGCAGCTCTTGTTTGTAACATACGTACGCCCTTAAATATCAAATAGTCCACAACTCCAATTGTCAAATTGTATGTTGCGGAACTCTGGGTGCAATTTGTAGGCCACGGAACAACAAAGCCTGAATTTCAGCGCACGAGCGCATTACTACTATTTCTATGTATTTTCTCCATGACTGTATGCAAAGAATATCTAAAGAATAGTACTTTGGAAATGCTAAATTTTTTGGATACCATGCCCTTAAGATTCTAATAGTCCGCAACTCCAATTATCAATTTGTAAATTGTGGAACTATCCTTGCTTTTTGTAGGGCATGGAAGAACAAAAACATCCCAAGAAGCCACCATCCAAAATCTCGCTAACTATTGAATCAGGACTTCACCTTGTAAAATTACATATTTTGTATGTATAAATTGTGCTATTCAGGAACGTTTCATTTCATAAATTTCAATTTCTATTGTGTGCAGGAATGCTAATTTTTTGTTGTTGTTTTTTGTCAAGAAACCTATGCAACCCACATTACCACTATTTACCTTGGTTTTTTTCCCATGTACCCATGTACTTCAGCTTCCTGCCCACGTGTTTGTACTCCTTCACATTTATTCCCTTTCCCATGGATGGGGTGCTAGTAGAGCACACGCGTCAAGCGGAGCAACCAAGAGCAATACTCCATGGCGCCGACGATGTGATGACTGCGTGCCACTCACTCCCAACTGCCTAATCAGTTCAACTTTAGCTGGCTTGAGGCATGGCACCATTACTCTCAGTGCACCCTGCTCTGCCTTCGCATCCTTTCGACAAACCAACACCCTCGCTACGACTTTACTCTGCATGTGCGACCATTTATGGAACCTCACCAGCTGCCCGACCTATTTCAATTTCTCCAGCGGGTCCAGATGGCTCATTCTTTCCTACTTTTTCTTCTCAGAACTTGGATTCCTACCCAGAATTTCCCTACTCTGCATTTGTCCTGCCCTTCTCTGTTTCTACCGTGTTTTCTCTCTCCCATTGTCCTAGAGATTCCCCGGCTACGAAGGAAGTCCAAAGGTCGACCAACCTGCCAACCAAACCGACCTTGCCTGGTCCTGCATCCCCTTCCTGCTCCCTCCCTGTTATCCTCCTCCTCTTCGACCACCTCGTCCTCCTCCCTGGCGCAGTTGACTCAAATTCCCGCATCTCTCCCGCCCCTTCCTACGTCCCTTGACAACAGAATAGAGGAGCTAAACTGCTCAGGGGACTCATTGAACAACAACCCAAGACCTTTAGCCAATTTGGCATCTGTTTCACACCCAGGCCCTTTGGCCCCTCCCAACTCTCTGGCCACCCAGTCGCTTTAGGACCAACTTCACGACACCCAATTTCAGATGGATCATCCGAAAGCTAGTCAAAATTCACGAAGACAANGGTATTCCACCTACATTGGAACATGGATGACTTCCGGTTCCTCCTACAGGCCCTGGACGACAAAGCCTCTCGACTCCTGCAGTTTCTCTCCGTGTTACAAGGTGCTCATCTCCTCGCACCAGAGGCAACCCAATCAACAAAATCCCAAGCTACAACAACCTCGGTACCAATGTTGCCACTGAAAAATTTGGTCCACGCAGACATAGACTGTGAGGACCAGAGGCTTCCATCACGCCCAGAGGATGTCCAGAAGAAAGAGCACCTGCCATCAGAGACAGAGAATGCTATGCAAGTGGACTGCACACCAGTCCAGGAGGAGCCGCCTCCTCCCGGGGACACGACATTTCACGCCTTTTGCATGGCTACGTCACCGCACTACAACCCATACTAGTGATCTCTGTTTTTTTTGTCTATTGTTTTGTCATGTGCATGCTGAACTTTCATGCATTTGTCCATGGTTATTATAATTAGGCTATATACAGTTTCCACAGTTCTAGCGCCCACCCTTACGGGCCAAAATTTTGAACTCTTTTTGCATCAGTGGCAATCTACACTTAAGTTATGAAGTGGTTTGGCTGGATGAGCTGGTTTTCCCTCAGGGAAGCTCAGTATTTATAGCTTGAAACCATGGAAATTCTCTGTACTCCTTCATTTTGACAAACTTTTATATAATCTTACTTATAAAAAAAAATTATTGAATAAAATTTAAAAAATTGGTTATACTATTCATTAACTAAGACATGTTATAGCATTATATAAATTACTTTGAATCTCCATACAACATCATAATATTCTATAAATTGCTCTGTGTCATGTATATCACATAATTGTTCGCTGCAAAATGTATATGACAGAAGTCTTTGGTGAAAAATGTATATCACGTAACACACTGGACATGAAAAGTGTGAACCCGGGACTTCGCCAACCCACAACTCCGTAATTGTTCAGTACAAAATGTATGAAGTTTTATAGCATTATACAAATTACTATAAATCTTTGTACAATGTGATAATCTTCTATAAATTACTGTCTCATGTATATGACGAAATTGTTGGGTGCAAAATTCCTATTGTATGCTAATTTTTTGGTCTTCAACGACGTTGATGTAATTTCTAGAGATATGTAACATAAATTATTTATTTTATAATAAGTTTGTATAGTTCGCAAGCTCGCTTGTCAATTTGTATAGGGCACAGAACAACAAAGGCCCATTTTTGAAACCGACAGCCCGAGAACCCGCAGTATGGAATGATTGCTCCGTCCATGCTCTGTAAAACGTGTGCAAAGAAAATCAATTCGGCAATGCTATATATTTTTTGTCCAAGAAAAGCCTTAGTTTTAAAGAAAAATAGTTCGACAATGCTAATTTTTTGGTGTTTTTCTCCATGAACCTATGTAACAGACCTTATTACTATTCTATTGTATAACTGACATTATTAATTTCTGATAAATTTCTATAGTCCGCCACTCCGCCTGTCATTTTGTATATCATGGAACTGTCGGTGCTATTTGTAGGCCACGGAACATAATAGGACCAACTTTGAACCCGCCACCCCGAGAACCCGCGATCCAAAAACTGGCTAAGTATGCAATGACGGCTTCGTGCATGCTCTATAAAATCTCATCCCCATACTTTATAAAACTACAAATTTTGTATGTATAAATCTAAATATATACTTTATACAAGTACATATTTCGTATGTATAAAAGTACATATTTCATATGTATAAAACTATATATTTACTTTACTATGTTCTGCATGCAAACCACATCTACTTCAACTTTCTACCCACGTGTCTCTACTACCTCACATTTACTCCCATCCCAACTTGGCAGGGACTCCCTTTCCATGCAACACTTGTTTATTAAAGAAGTAAACATTTGAAGAAATGTTTAAAAAAAAAAACACGAGCATGTAAACGTTTGAAGAAATATTTTGTAGAATTTAGAGTGAATTTTTTCATTGTTTTTTTAAAAAGATCTTATTGTTGAGAGAAAATAGATTCTCACTTATAAAGTTGATCATTTAATATGTGATGTAATAAGTTATCAAAATTATAATATAGAAAGGAAAGTTGTGAAATTTTAACAGAGCTTTATTAAATAAGGATAAATAAGAGAGTGTAGGTTTTTCCAGTTAGTTATTATGTTGTTTCACTTTTCTGGAAATGAACTGTGTGTAAGTTTAGAAATATCTAACATTTTGAGTGGAAACTCCACTCATATTTAGGGACAAATAAAGATGTATAATGATAAAACAAGTGTTGTTGATATGATATAAAGGAGAAAAAAAAAATAGATACTGTTGGAGAATTAAATTAACGCATAACCATTGTAAATTAAATTAATATAATCAAGTGAAAAGTAAATAATTTAAAATTTAAAGGTCAGGGGTTTGGTAATAATATATCTGTTGGGGGGGAATGTAAAATAAAAACTCCCTTGTCCCCGCCTCCTCATTTCTCTCCCATACATCCAAGGCATCACCGATCATATTTCTAAGATCTTAGCTAAAAAGAATATTAAAACTCTTTCAAACCCTATGAAACCCTTATGAAGTTATTTTGAATTCCCAAGGATAAATCTAATCCCATGCTTGGCCAAGGATTTTACCAAATTCCATGCTCCTGTGGCAAATCATACATTGTTCAAACTGACAGATCTTTTCAATTTCGGCTCAAGGAGCATATAGCTGACACCTTTCACAACCACAACTCAAAATCAATTATCATCGAACACTCTCACCAATATAAACACCTCATTTTATTTGACCAAACTAGAATTCTTGCCTCAATGCCTTTCTGCATGTCTTGTATCATTCGAAAATCTCTAGAAATTGAAAAACACTCCAATTATTTTAATCGAGAAGATAGGTATAAACTAAGTCAATACTAGAAACCCACAATCCGTCATCTTGATCATTATTTCATCTCATCACCTAATGATCCCTATTTTTTCTCTCTCCATGTACTCTTATAATTATTCATGTTCCTTATTTTAATTTAAAATATCAGTCCTCCATTTATCATAAATTCTTGCATAATTTGTAGTGCCCCCGCTACTAAACCCAACAATTTAAATTTTTTTGATACCAAATAAATAAAATACATGCATGCTAAAAATTTCCATGCAGCTAACAATATTTTTAAAACATGAATGCAAATAAATCAACATTTGCACAACAACATATAAATGCTTAAAACTTAGAGTTTATGCACAACTAATAAATCCAACAAATAAAAACAAAAAAAATGAGATAAAAACACTTATCTTTTATCAACAAATGTGCAACCAGCTGCAAAGGACGTGCGTTCCACTCAACTGTAGATTTACTGCTCCAAAACTCAACAAAAAATCACCCCTAAGCTAGGGCTATGAATCCATAAGAAAGGGGTGTCTATGTTGTCCACTTACAACCAAAATAACCCACAACAAGATGATTTTTTTTTCCCTACAACTATCTCAATCCACCAACTCTCTTCCCCTCAACATGTACAACCCGAGGAATGAGATCCCCCTTCATTGCACATAGTCCCTCAAGCCTTCCCACTTCCCCCCAAGGCTCCAACACATGTTGGCTAGGAATCTCTCTTGTTGGGGATTCCAGTGATGTTAGTTGCAATAGGAAAATCTCATAGCAGGAAGCTCACTTGTTTCTAGGGTAATATCTCACATAGAATCTCACTCTACAATCCTAATAGCCTACTTCTTCATGAATTTACAACTCCAAAAAGCTGCCACACATGCCCACTATGGTTGCCTTCAAGTTCCAAGACTCTGCACTCCCTTGTTGTCCCTAAAACCTCCTTGTAAAAACTGCCTACCATACCCACTCGAATTTCCCTTTTTCCCGTGCAATTTGACTCTCAAATTCCCCAATGTTGATTGTACTCATCCCCCATGTTCTCATTAAATATGTAAAGTGACTTTTCACATCCACCCTCTTACATGTGTTTAATTATTGGGGCTTTGATGCACTCAAGAGGAAATTAGAAAATGTGTACACAATAATAAATTAAGAAAGTGGGTTGGGATTAATACACATGGATAATTTCCCCTTGGACCCCCTCTTAGACATTCCCCTCTCTTGTGGAAAATTAAACCCCATTACTCTATCTATGTCCATTTGTAGTCGACGCTACATTTTGTTTTTTTATTATGATATACAATGTTTACACATTGCATATTTACATTATCCATCACTAAACCAAGGATTAAAAATGGGGATGTTACATTACCCTCCCTTACAATTTGCACTATCCTTGGTGCACAACACCATGCCAACATACATATATAGAATTTTACATCATGATACTTGATAATTTTGCAAGTTCACAATTCATGCAACAATTCCAACCAACAATCTCTCGTCCCCTGCAACCTGCATAACCCAAGGAAGTGTACCCCCTTCACTATATCATAGTCCCTTGGGCTATACCATTTCCTTTCTAGGGATCCAACATATATCGGATAGGAAGTCTCCGAGATGTGGCTATAGGAACGCCATCTATAAAAAATGGAGTCGTATACATGTATATACAAATGTACATTCAATTTTCTTCAAAATTTGCAAAACATCATTGGTACTCCCCCTGCATGGTCTCCTCATGTTCCCATTGTTACAACCTTATTTTCCACCTTAGAGTCTCATGGAGGACACAAAATTAACATCATGTTGAGACACACTCTTCTTCCTTGATTTCAATGATTTTTTAGGACGGTTGTTATTGAACCCACTGATAGGACACAATCGAATGCTACTAAATAGATTTGTAGCTAGCGTCGATATTTAGTTGCATTACTGTTGGATCGTGACCACCTTTGTATCCTTCTAGATTTTGTTATTTCCAAGGCTATCATTGCTAGATGAGTTGGTTTTCTCATGGAAAGATCTCAGGAATTATCAATCCAATTGAGGTTCACTAAGTTCTAGAGATATAGAACCATCTTCTAGCCTCCTCCACCAATCTATATGAGGAAGGTCATCCATGGGCATAAGGAGGAAGAATCATTTACAAGTACATGTTGTTATGTTTTCAAAAAGGAGCTTTTCCATAGATTTCATCATTCATATTTGGTTTTCCTTGCTTGAGTGAGGGTTGAGGAGGAGCAAGAGAAAGGAGCCAAAGGAGCTCTCTTTCATGACTTAAGGTATGGTTATGTGATTGATGTATTTCTCTCATTGATTAGTATATAGATTGTTATGGTTTTCCCCTTCTCATGCTTATGTATTCAATGTTTAATACTTTCTTGAGATAGATCTAATATTTCCTTGAGTATATTAGGCTAGATCTAGTTTGGATTTGGTTTCCTTAATGATTGAAAAGTTTTGCGAGAGGTTTGTTTTTTCTATTTGTGTGTAGGTAGCAGGTTGAAGGATTTGGATCAAGATCTCTAGGACTACACCGACCAAGGACGCGTAAGGATGACTTTCGTTAATAAGGTATGCCTTTCTCTCCAATTTGTGTATCATAATTAAGGAAAATATTGTAGATCTAGGGAAACCTTATTTATTTCTATACTTGATGTGTATCTTAGACTAAGGGTATGTCCAAGGGAGGTCTGGCTCATCTGTAGGCTAGATTTATCCACAATAGANCTCTTACATGTGTTTAATTATTGGGGCTTTGATGCACTCAAGAGGAAATTAGAAAATGTGTACACAATAATAAATTAAGAAAGTGGGTTGGGATTAATACACATGGATAATTTCCCCTTGGACCCCCTCTTAGACATTCCCCTCTCTTGTGGAAAATTAAACCCCATTACTCTATCTATGTCCATTTGTAGTCGACGCTACATTTTGTTTTTTTATTATGATATACAATGTTTACACATTGCATATTTACATTATCCATCACTAAACCAAGGATTAAAAATGGGGATGTTACATTACCCTCCCTTACAATTTGCACTATCCTTGGTGCACAACACCATGCCAACATACATATATAGAATTTTACATCATGATACTTGATAATTTTGCAAGTTCACAATTCATGCAACAATTCCAACCAACAATCTCTCGTCCCCTGCAACCTGCATAACCCAAGGAAGTGTACCCCCTTCACTATATCATAGTCCCTTGGGCTATACCATTTCCTTTCTAGGGATCCAACATATATCGGATAGGAAGTCTCCGAGATGTGGCTATAGGAACGCCATCTATAAAAAATGGAGTCGTATACATGTATATACAAATGTACATTCAATTTTCTTCAAAATTTGCAAAACATCATTGGTACTCCCCCTGCATGGTCTCCTCATGTTCCCATTGTTACAACCTTATTTTCCACCTTAGAGTCTCATGGAGGACACAAAATTAACATCATGTTGAGACACACTCTTCTTCCTTGATTTCAATGATTTTTTAGGACGGTTGTTATTGAACCCACTGATAGGACACAATCGAATGCTACTAAATAGATTTGTAGCTAGCGTCGATATTTAGTTGCATTACTGTTGGATCGTGACCACCTTTGTATCCTTCTAGATTTTGTTATTTCCAAGGCTATCATTGCTAGATGAGTTGGTTTTCTCATGGAAAGATCTCAGGAATTATCAATCCAATTGAGGTTCACTAAGTTCTAGAGATATAGAACCATCTTCTAGCCTCCTCCACCAATCTATATGAGGAAGGTCATCCATGGGCATAAGGAGGAAGAATCATTTACAAGTACATGTTGTTATGTTTTCAAAAAGGAGCTTTTCCATAGATTTCATCATTCATATTTGGTTTTCCTTGCTTGAGTGAGGGTTGAGGAGGAGCAAGAGAAAGGAGCCAAAGGAGCTCTCTTTCATGACTTAAGGTATGGTTATGTGATTGATGTATTTCTCTCATTGATTAGTATATAGATTGTTATGGTTTTCCCCTTCTCATGCTTATGTATTCAATGTTTAATACTTTCTTGAGATAGATCTAATATTTCCTTGAGTATATTAGGCTAGATCTAGTTTGGATTTGGTTTCCTTAATGATTGAAAAGTTTTGCGAGAGGTTTGTTTTTTCTATTTGTGTGTAGGTAGCAGGTTGAAGGATTTGGATCAAGATCTCTAGGACTACACCGACCAAGGACGCGTAAGGATGACTTTCGTTAATAAGGTATGCCTTTCTCTCCAATTTGTGTATCATAATTAAGGAAAATATTGTAGATCTAGGGAAACCTTATTTATTTCTATACTTGATGTGTATCTTAGACTAAGGGTATGTCCAAGGGAGGTCTGGCTCATCTGTAGGCTAGATTTATCCACAATAGAACTAGTGACTCCACTAGGGATGAATCTTTGATTCTTCTCTAGTTTGTTTTCCACCTTACTTTTTAGTTCTCTAAAATCTTTGAGTAGTCTATCATCTTCCCTACCACTTCCTCAGAGAGAAAATCTGTCATATCTTGTTTTTTTTACAAAATTTTGTAGAGCATCTTGCCTAAGTGGTTCATACCAGATCGACCGGTCACCGAATGCATAATTTTTGGGTTGCGTAATCCTATATATAGTCGTCAGTTTCATATGTTCTGGGTCATTACCACCCCTGTAGGTTTCGATTTTGTAGAGTTTTCTGATTTTTCTTGATCGGATATGAATGTGTCTAGTCTTGTCATCCTGTTAGGAGTCTGAGAACTTGGATCCTCTCTCTGATTGAATCTCATTTTCACCATTTGTATCTTAAGTGAATTTGAGGTTTGTTGAGTGTTTTTATTGGGTCTACTTGCTTACATGTGTTAGTTGTCTAGTGAAGTGTTGATTCGGGAAGCATACCAAGCATATGTTTCCATATTTGGTAGTGTGTTTTTCCTTTGTGCATTTGGTTTGTAAATGCCTTTGTGCATCTAGTTTTCATTGTTATATCGCCTTGTAGGTTTTGGCTTTGATTCCAATAGAGACATTGGAGTGTGCTTTGGCGCATCATTGTCAATATCCTACAAACATTGTTTGTTGTTGTTGCTTTTTGGTTTGCATATATGTTTTCTTGATTAACTTAAGATACTTTTTGCAATTCACGAAAAATTAAAAACAAACAAAATTTTCTTGCATGAAACTTTTGAGAATTTGAAGAAAGAAAGTGCATCATTGTGTTGAGTTGAAAGATATTCTTTAGTCTCTTGGCTTGTATTGCATGGTTGTTGCATGTTTGTGAGGTTGTTTTGTGTCGAAACCAATAGATTCCCTTTGTCTTGTTCCATTTCTCAAAGAGTCAAATTTTCCCCAAGAAATAGGGACCCTCCCTTTCATCTCACAAACCCCTTTATCTTGTCATGTAAGTTAACTTCTCCTCATGATCTTTGATTGGCCTTTTTCAAAAAAAATACTTTATTTTTTTCTAACTTTCTTGGTTCATTGATTTGGCTATGTTAGAGAGGAAATAATTTCCTCACCGATACAGCCAATATAGGCAAGGAAACATTTTCCTCACCGATACAACCAATATCGATGAGTTAAAATTTTCCTCGTTTATAAAGGAAAGTGTTCAACACTTATAATTTTTTGGTTCAAGCTCCTTGGTGAATCGACACCGATTAATTTTCGATCGTTGATACACTAGCCACCATGACATCTTTTCCACCGATGCAAGAGAGTGTTAGAACACTTAACAAATTTTTGGTTTCAGTCCTGTGGTGTATCTGCATCGATAAAGTTTTGGACACCAATACACCAACATGATTTTTTTTGGTTTTAAGTCCTTTAGAGTATCAACACTAATAAAGTTTCAGATGTTGATACATCGACGTCCACCTCTTCTTCATCATCGAGACACACTTCCTTTGTGGAACTTCAAGAACATTTCGACAAAAGCATGTGTATTGGCACTGATAATTTTTTGGTCACTGATACATCAACAACCAAACCTTTGGCACCATTGATACAAGAATGGGACCCACACTTGGCGTATTCATTGTTTGTTTCTTCACATATCGACATTGACCATTCCATTGAAACCAACTCCAGTAGCACCAATCACCTCTCTGTCGTCGATACACCAGGTTACCCTGCACCTATAAAATTATTTCCATGCCGATTTTTAGCATTGGGCCTAGCACCTAAGGCATGAAAGAGTTATAAAAAACCCTGTTAGGCTTGGTTTCTTCACCTATTACCAAAATCATTTGAGCACATTGAGAAGGATCCCCATTAGTGAAGGTATTCAACATACACCTACCCCCTTCCTACACATGTGTCAACTCTATGCTTGCAGGTAGGTAGCACATACTTGTCCACATGTCAATGCATTGCTTTCAATTTCACTTTACTTTCATATATATGGGCATTTGGGAGGGAGATTCAGACCTAAGCCCATCATTCGTTATCATTTCCCCCCTTTCCTTCCAACCTTTCAACTTGATTGTTAGGGACCTCCATACCATGGTCTCTCGAGCCCTCAAAACCCCCATTCTCTTCCTTGAAATTATTCCCTAGTTTTCCCATGATCGATTAGGGTTCCCCTTGAACTCTCCATGACTTAACCCCTCAAAACCCTTCTACCAACAATGCCCTAACTAATATGCCTTACAATTTTTTCGATTCATTCGGATTAAGCACCCCCAAACTAATGATTACATGCTAACATGTTGAGCAAAGAAGGGCACTCCTTCTCTTCATTACCAAACCTTTCATGCAGAGGAAATAACACTTAGTTGAATTTAGCTTCAAAATTCATGTGTAGCCTTATCGACAAGGTTCGAATGATGAGAGCTAACACGTCTTCTCCTTTACCAACGAATATATTTGGAAGGACACTGATACATGTTGGTATTCATCGACAAGAATTTTGTGATGAGTGTCATTGTGACTCTAACCCTACCCATCCCTCACAATTCTCGGTAATCAAAACCCTAAGTGAAACTCGTGCAACTATCCTTTCACCTATATTTTTTCACAAGACTTAATCGCAAAAAGAAATGTAGTTGTATCAATACCCATAAAATTTTAGACGCTGATATATCCTAGCCTTGTCCACAAAGTTCAAAATATTCACCCCAATATAAATTTATCCTCACCAACAACAATCAAGGCATGAGCGTCGATACACTTTTCCATGTTTCGACGACAATGAAGTTTTATGCCCTGATACGGTATTCACCATGTCGACGTCGATTTTCCTTTTGAGACCGATACATAGCAACCACTCCTCTTTGAACAAAAATTGGATAAGTAACTTTGCAATGTCGGCGGATCATTTCTCTTCAGACATCGATGAACCTTTCTATGTCGGTGAGGATGATATTTCCAACGCCAATACAAGCATGTATCGATGCCAAAAACATGAACTCTTTGATTTTCCATAAAGGCCTTAAAAGCACCTAGATTCAATATTAAGTCAATCCTTCTTTGTCTCCAATCCTTTTCCTTGTTAAAATAAGTTAGGATTTGATGCTTCTATCTTATAATTGGCATTTCTAGTGAAGTAATGATAAATATGATTTGTAGATTCAAACATGTCACCTCGCAAATGATCACACGATGTCAGCAAGGCCCTTGTGGAAGAGGCATCTACAAGTGGAAGCTTCCAAACATCTCAAGACCCATATATGGTGATATTAAAGGGGTCATCGATAAAGAAACTTCAATCAAATGGGGTGAGGTTTACCAGATATTCAACAATCAAAGATTTTCCCAAGGGGAAGAAGATGTCTATGATCTCATGACGTTTAAAAAGCTAAGAAATTCCAAGTTGTATAAGGTGACAACAGATGCTATGGTCTTTCCCTATGCAGAGGCCATTTCATGGATAGTGATGCATGTGGAATTGGAGACCAAGTACATTCTCAATTCCAGGGAGCACTCGATAGCATCTTTCCAGGCATCAATAATAGCTTCCTACTACCACCTAGATAAAGGGGAAAGATCACTAGATGAGAATCTTATAAAGAATTTCCCACTTAATTCAAAGGATCTTTTAACGTCTCGGTACAAACCCAACAACCTATTCAAATCAATTCCCTCGGGAGAATACCCCATCAACTTGCTAAAAACGTCTTACCAATATGTAGTGGTGTTGCGGTGTAGATTGTATGGGGAACCCGATGCTTCAAAACTATTGATAACACAAGTACCTTTTATTTACTACATCATGGATTTCGGGTCGAATTTCAATCGGACATACATTCTATAAGCATCCCTAGAAGAAGCTATCAGAACAATCAAGGAAACCGTGCCTAGGAAATTTCCTAGTTTTCACATGTCCTCTTTTCTCTTGGACATGGTATGCATCTACCACACATATCCACAGATGAGTTGCGATTGGCATCCAAGTGACCCCCCAATCTACATTTACTGCAAGGTGATATGGGAGCACCAATATAGAACATAATATCACAATACCTTTAATCACTACCTAGTGTCGTTGTTCCATCTTATCTTCGACTCACCTATGTTGTGTATGATAGAAAAAGAACATGAAATAGTTCGATGGATATGAGACGGGTACCTCTTGTAATATGGAACATACTAAGAATAAATGAAGCCACCAAAGATCCACATTTTCTTCCAAGATTCGTTCCAGACAAGATGGTTTTATAGAAAATTGCTTATCAGACCATGGTTCACAGAGTTGGAGTAGCTCTCTACAGGGATAGGAAGGCCATATATCCTCTTTTTCCACTATGGTTCGGGTCATATTCCTTCAAAGACATTAAGCAGGCTTAGGCCAAAGTGGTCATACTGACATATTTCCACTTCAGAGAGGAAATATTCTGGAGGCTTGATCCTCTAGACGTGGTAAAGAAACATGACCTCAACCATAATCACAGATGGGAATACACGACAGATGACTGAGAAGAAGAATAACTTCATTGTCATGCCAGAAAACACCATGATTTCATATTCAGGAAAAAGGGAAACCCACTAGGAAAACTTTCAAACAAACAAAGAGCATGAGAGGCCCAAAAGAAGGGTAATGAAGAAGTTGTAGCAACAACAACAACAACAACTAAGTTAGCTGCAAAACCACAAAGAAAAAAGGAAAAGGTGCAAAAGAAAAAGGAAGACACGGTTGAGCAGAAGAGAAAAGATGAAGAAGTTGTAGCTAAAGAAGCAACTAAAGCTGAAGCAATAGTTGAAGCTCAATCAACAACAAAAGTAGTTGTGGAGAAGAGGTCAGTAGACAAAGAAACAAAGAAGGTGGTAGAGGAGGAGAAAAGGAAATAGGATGAAGAAGCATTGAACAATGATGCTTCCCCCATGGAAACAAATATCTCGGGGTCATTGATGGAATCCCGACTCATTGGTGGACACTTCTTGCTCGGTGAACTCAGATTGGGACTTCTCACACCTTCCAAGGCTTGCAAAGTGGCCAACCTATAATCCTTTCAGTTTGACAAAGCCTTTAGCAGAATAGTGCAATAGCAAACAAAAAAATTCCCAGTCACTGGGAAATTCCTCCTGTCTGAGGTTACAAAAACCACTATGATAGAAGATTCCAGGAAGGAACCAATCTCAATTACATCAGTCAATGTTGCCTTCACGATGGCATCAGAGAAAAATATCAAAGACCTAGTTTGCAAAAACCAAGAAAAAGATGATTGAATCAGAGAGATGGAAGAAGAAGTCAGGTGTGGGAAAAGAGATAAGGGGAGCCTTAAAGAGTTTAGGATATGTGCCGAAAGTGTTAGAATGAAAAAGGACATGTATGTGAACCTCCAATTCTTACAATAGTTGGCAGCACAAATTATGGCCCAACATAGCTTAGTACAATCCAAAAACATAGAATTCACTGCCATTAGAGAATGTTTGAATGCTATGAAATGGTGGATTGTTGAGAACCCATATGCCCTATTTGGGATGCCCCGCATATCAGAGTGGGAGAGGAAATTTGACTATGCCTCCCTTGATAATTTCTAGCAAGATCGGGATAAGTTTTAGAGGGATATAAAAAATTCTCTGTTGATCTGTGCACAACTTTGCAAGGCAACACACATTTTAACACATAAAGGGCACTTGCCTCCTATAGAATAACTTGGGAAGAAAAAATATGATAATCATATTTTCAAAGAGGTCCATTTGAATATGAAGCACATGCAATCATATGACCAAGTTGTGACTAGTGTAATAGCGGATATGATGGAAGAACATCTCGTCAAGACAACCAAAACAAAAAATATGATTCAGGATTTCATGGTCAACTTGATGAGAGATATGAAAACCCTTTCACACAACTCGGCTGCTCACAAATCTTCTCTATAGATGCTCCTATACCATAGATTCATTGACATTGTAGGACAACATGAAGCTACAAAATCTTACTTGAGAGACAAGGATGTTGAAAAGTCAACAAGAAATGTGTGTTTAATTTATTTTTCCCTTAAATAAATTGGACAAT
>SNQJ01S0019901.1:48253-59363 GCA_010110895.2 Picea sitchensis
GGATTTGGGCCTTCTTCATTATTTCCTTGGATTGGAAATATGGCAGCGAGATGGTGAAATTTTTGTGTCTCAAGGAAAGTATGCAAGGGAGATACTGGGTAAGTTTCACATGGAGGGATTCAAACCCATGGATACTCCTCTTCCAGGAAAATCAAGGAAAGAGGATGCTACTTCTGGAGAGGTAGTGGATGCTATTGTCTATCGACAGTTAGTGGGTTCACTAATGTATCTAGTGAACACGAGACCAAAAATTTGCTATGCGGTTAACCGGCTGAGTCAAGCAATGGTTAAGCATATCAAGATCTTTTAGAAGGTGGGAAAGCATGTCCTGAGATACTTGAGGGGCACATCTGAGTATGGCTTATGGTACAGACAGATGAATGAGGTGAAGTTGCATGGCTTCACAGATGCAGATTGGGTGGGCATCCCAACAGACAGAAAGAGCACATCAGGGGGGATCTTTTGTATTGGATCTACAATTGTTTCTTGGTACAGCAGGAAACAGAGACCCACGACACTCAATTCAATGGAAGCGGAATACATAGCAGCAAGTCAAGCTACACATGAGGCTATCTGGATGAGAAAGATATTGGTTGGTTTGTTTGGTTCTCATTTATATCCGACAGTGATTCATTGTGATAATTAGAGTTGCATTAAACTCTCGATTAATCATGTGTTTCATGATAGATATAAGAATATAGATATCTGGTATCATCATCTCAGAGATTGTGTGGAGTGGAAGATCATGTTGCTTCAGTACATTCCTACGGAAGATCAGGATTCAGACATTCTGACGAAGGCACTCACCAGGAGAAAATTTGAATACCATAGAGACAGGATTGGGGTGAAGGATAATCCCTTTCTTGTTGAGAGGGAGTGTTGAAAATTCAATAAGAAATGTGTGTCTAATTTATTTTTCCCTTAAATAAATTGGACAATAAATATTAATCTATTATCTCATAATTACTTGAAAATAGTTAACTTAAATGGCAAATCAGTTAGCTATAGGAAATTCGAGTTCAAAGGTTGACTGGAGGGACATCCAAGTCGAATTAGTTGTAACTGAGTGATTCAAAGTTGTAACAGAGTTGGATGTGTAGTTATGTGAGTTATGAAGTAGTTTAACTAAATTAAGTGAGTTAAGCTCAGTTGTACTAGTTGTAACTAAAATTACACTAGTGAGAGATCAGTGAATTAATTATTAATCAATTCACAATCAGTGATATCACATGCAACTGAAGATTTACCACTATTAACTACATGCATGTCAGATCCAGTGGAGACCCAGTTGAGATAACAGGTGAAAGGGACAATTTGGCTATCAGTGGTGATTTGAGTGAGTGCACTCATGCAATCACACACACAATGGATGTGCCCATGAGTCCTATGCATCTTAGGCAGGTTGTCGAATTCATTTGCAGGTTTTCCATCAGCATGGATTTCACAGGCGAGGCAGGCTATCTCGAGGCAGTAAATTGGCACATGCATTTGCCAATTTTTGTATGACAGTGTGAGACGATTGCTATTGTACTGAGATCTCTTGGATTAGAGTTTTGTATGAGATTGTTTCATGATCCATGATATAAACATAATATATGATAGTGGGGTTTTTAGCTTTATTCTTTCTCGGTAAAACATTTGTATTATTTGTGATTGATCTTTCTTCTTGATATTGCAATTGGCGATCGTGTTTTAAATTCCACAAGAATATTTGTAGAAGTGATTCTATATTTAACAGTGGCATATAATTGTTAAATCAGGAGAATCTGAGCAATACATAATTTGTATTGAAATTTCTACAAAGGAAAAATAAAGAAAGACAAAAAAACAATTTGAATTTGTTCACAACCATCTCCTATTTTGTCTTTTTGTCAACCATAATCAGTTTTGTATTATTGTAACACATGTCAACACCATTTGAAAGGGGAAGTTGAAGATACTTGTAACTTATTCTTGTAGAATTCAAGAAAACCCCATAGTCACTTACTAAAAATACGATAAGTAAAGCAAGAGACCCATCTTGAGAAGGGGCTCTTCAACCATTGTGAATTCGGGAACTATTTTCTAAAGTAATATTGAGAATCCCTTAGGGCCGATTTTTCTAGAGAGAACTATTGTTGTTGATGGTTCGTTTGTTGTGAACTATTTCCAATCGGTTGTTGTGTTGTTTGTATGTGTTGTAAGAATGTTGTTTCATTTATACACTTTTCTTGTGCAAACAAAAAATTTCCTGTAGTTTGGTTTCTTCTCTCTTATTATTTATCTTGAGATGATGAGTATTTTATGCATGTGATTTCATATCTTGGACTAATTTGGTTATTTCTTTGTATGCATGTGTTATCCAACTCCATTTCTTCTTAACAACTACCTGAAAGAAGTCTCCACAGGGATTAGTGACATTTATGGCTACTCATTAATTACTATAGTCACTCCTAGCTAGGACAGGGTAAATTAGATTTTATTTATGCAAGTAGTTAGTTTGTATCTTCACCCTCCATTGCATTCAAAACCATTCGTTCACCCCCCAAACCCAATAATGGAAACCAGGCCAGAATTTGAATGGGTTTCCTAATCCAAACGATGCGTAGTCTAATTAGGACTCTGTATTAGGGAGTACCCTTATCTGTTGAAGGGAATTTTTCATGTGTCAAGAACATGTTTATGTCATTGTAAAACTTTTAAATAAAGGTCTTCTTACCTTACTTATCTAACATTCATCAAAATTGAAAGGATTGCATCGCTGCATTTTCATTCTTTGGATTGATTTGGATTGGAAAGAGTCAATAACACCACTAAAAGTTTCATTCACTTCCTAGACTTAATAATAGCCATAAGAAAAAAAATGCATAATCTAAAATCAATTAGGCTCTTTTTCTTGATAGCACAAAAATATTAGCTAAGACTTAGGGCCTTGGTGTAGGATTGAAGAGTGAACTCCCCAAGGAAACCAAAATGAAACCTAGATGTCTTGAAAGAGATAGTAATCCATTGTTACATCATGTGTGTCAAGAGCCTCCTCTAACACAGGAGTAAAGAATGAGGTCACATCGGAGCATGTTATAGGGTGATATCCCCTCTCTGCTTGTCTTGGTGTTTGCTCTACTACTTCAACTACTACATATACAGGAGTTTTAGAGCTATCACACCTCCCTGAGAGGTAACGCTTCTTGAGGCTTCAAGCTTAGTTACCCTACCCATATGTGTGGTCAAACCTTCGACTATTCACCCGATCATTGAGTATGAGGTGGTAACCTTAGTGGATTATATTAGGTATCACAAAGGTGACTATGGGTAGGAAATGTTGGAAAACTGGTTGTCGTTGATGTCAACTCTAGAAGAAGTTTAGAAGATCCTAGAAGTGATGGTTCTATTTTAAAAAGTCTCCAAAGTGGTCCCCTTCTAGCATATATTTAAGCATGGCCCTCACAGGAATACACTTTGAAGAAGTCTACAAGAATCCCTAGAGGTATGGTCATGAATCCTGAAGTTGTGTGAGGAAAACGATGATTAAGGACATCACAAATACATGCAAAACCCTCATAGATGGATAGTCCTTGTCATGTAATTTCCAACGATAGGTGTTACTTCACGTGGTTCCTCATGGTTGAGAAGTTATTGACTCTTAAATATGAATCCCCTAAGTATGGACGAGAAGTTACAAGTCGACCCCAAAATTAATTAAAGGAGGAAACAATTGTTGCAACAAAAAGTTACAGGTCATCCCTAAAGTCAAATAAAGGAGGCACTTGGAAAAGTATAAATACACATCAAGAACCTCTCATTTGTTCATCCAAGCAAGTGTGTTTGTGTATGGAGATAGAATAAGTGGGTCTGCACTTGTGCTAGGAAGATTGATGAGCTCAACAAAGAAAATATGGCATAGGAGAAAGGATGTTGAGGAGAGAAATGAGTTTTATGAGGTTATCCATGAGTGGCAATGGAGAAAGGTGCGGATTTTTGAGGTTATACACAGGTTGTAGTGGAGTAAGGCGTGGATGTACACTGGTTGACAGTGTATGAATCACAGATCTATTGAAAAGTTTTGAAGAAGGTGTCATTCTCTTGATGTTGAACTTGAGGAAGGTATGATCAGATATTTGATGCACTAAGATTTTTACAAAATGAAAGGTATTTATTTATGTATGTTTTGAGGGTTAAATATTGATGATTATGGTATATGTTTGAGGCATATCTTGGAGAGTCTTTGGAACATGGCTAGAGACATATGTTGGTGATTTTGGGAATATGATTTGAAGTATATCTTTGGTACATGGTTTATGGTTTATCATGGATGTTATGGAACATGATTGAGGCATATTTTGGCACATGATTGGTACATGGTTTGAGGCACATCTTGGTGATGTTGGGAATATGTTTTGAGAGATGATCTAGGTGATATTGTCATATGATCTATGTGAATTGATCTATTTTGATGATGTTGATGTATCTATATCAGTGACAGTGACAAGTTGAGTATCAGTGATAGTCACAGGTTGAGTATCAGTGACAGTGACAGGTTGATTATCAGTGACATTGACAGGTTGAGTATCAGTGATAGTGACATGTTGATTATCAGTGACAGTGATTGGTTGATTATCAATGATGGTTTCAGTGATAGGTTGAGTCTCCATTTATATTTTAGGGAGGAAGGAAGGGACAAGGAAAGGGGGTTGGAGCCTCCTTCCAGTTGGAGATGGAGAATATAGGGAGTTGTAGCTTCCTTCATGCTGGAGTCTGTAAACTAGGGGGTTGGTGCCTCCTTCCATTTGGTGTTGGAAATTTTTTAAAGTTGTAGCTTCCTTTGAATGTAATATTTTTATTATATAAGAAAAAGATTTTGCATATTTCTAGGTAAATCTATTGTGCACTATGTATTTCTTCTTATGCTCATATTGCATATTGGATACATTATTTGATTGAAGTAAAGTTGAAAGTGGTGCTAAATTGTACTTGATACTAATTCACCCCCCCTCTACGTATCAACAATTGGTATAAGAGTTGGTTACCTTCAGAATAGTCTAATCACTAGAAGGAAGATCATGAGAAAAAATGGAAGGCCACATTCCAAATGAGATTCCACCATTTGATGGAAACAATTATGCATATTGGAGCAACAAAATGCAAACTTACTTGACAACTTTAGGATTAGATATCTGGCTCTCAGTTGTCAATGTCTATAAAGTTTCGAAAAACACTCTAATCGATCTAGACGAGAAGAAATTAATGAGTTGTAATTCAAATTCTAGGCATGTTTTCATGAATGGATTGACACCAATTGTTTCTAGCAAGGTGATGGGTTGTAGCACGGCTAAAGAGGTTTGGGAAAAAATTAAAAACATTTAAGAATGCAATCCAAAATTCAAGCAGGTCAAGCTCTAATGACACAAAGCATGGTTTGAAAATATGAACATGGATGAAAAAGAAGATATTGCAACCTACTTACTCATAGTAGATTAATTTTTCAATGCCATTAGAGGATTAGGAGAATAATTAAAAGAATCCTTGGTTGTACAAAAAGTTTTGATATCACTTCCTTTAAGATATGATGCCAAGGTCTCAGCCATTGAAGAAACTATGGATTTCACCAAAATGGCAGTGGATGAGCTACATGGGATCCTCAAAGCATATGAAATGAGAACATATATAGAAAATGGACAACCAAATAGAGAAGAAGCTTTTAAATCCACGAAGAAAAAAAGGAACAAAGAACACAAAGTAGAAGAATATCCAGGTGATGAATCAGATGAAGAAGAAGCACATTTCGTAAGGAATCTCAAGAGGGGAACCGAGAAATACAAAGGTAAGTTACCTTTTAAATGCTCCAATTGTGGTAGAATAGGACACTATTCTAAGAAATGTCCTTTCGAAGAAAAGAAAAGCTTCCACAAGAAAAAGAGCCTTTACTCAAATGAGGAGAATAGTTCTTCAGATGAAAGTGATGGATAAGAAAGGGATGTAAGGGAAGTTCTCTTCATAACTTAAAAAACTCATAATGATGACCACAAAATTTTTGAAACAAATAAAATTGATTATGGAGAAGAGTCTGATGAAGATACTAAAGAAACAAACATAGATTCTTTCTAGGGATGCAAAGACTTCACAAGAAGTGAATAGGAAGATGATGATAATATGGAAAAATTGAAGAATGATGAAAAATAAAATAGTAAGCTTAGAAACAAAAATAGAGAATTAAAAAATGAATTGAGTAGTTGTGAAGAAGAGAATCATGATCTTGAAAAGACAATTAACATCTTGAAGGAGAAGTTAGATTAGAATACTGAAGATTATGATAAATTAAAAGAATAATTGGATCACACAAGAAAGGAGCTAACATTGAAAATGGAAAAATTGAAGAAATTTGAAAAAAGTACTGAAAAGTTAGATGCAATTCTTAGCAATCAGAGATCACCTACTGATAAGACAGGACTTGGATACCATAATAATTTAAAGACAACAGACACATATAAAAAGGACAATAAAGATGAAGGAAATTCTAGAAACTATACAAATACCTTAAGAAGTGGAATCGACAATAAAAAGGGAGTTGAATAATAGTGGGAACATGACACATATAGTTGGAATAGAAGATCAGAATTTAGAAGGGGTGAGACACCAAGAAGGTAATTTCCTACTAGCTATGAGAATATTTTTCTTGGTCATTGTTATACTTACAAAAACTTTTGACACAAATCAATTCATTGTAAAATCAATGCAAGAAACAACTATATGAGAAATAGAAATTATTATGGATATCCAAGCGACAATCATGTAAACAATAGATCTGGAAATGCTTATGGATCTATCAACAGATATTACAATCCATTTGGTCCATTGATGTATCAAAACATTGTATGCTACATATACAATAATCTTGGTCTCAAAGCATGATATTGCATAGATATGAAAGAAGATTCTCATATTCCAACCACAGTATGGAAAAGGAAAGAGAATCCAAACAAGGAAAATTGTCGATTAGCATTGTTGCTGAAGATTAAGAAGACAAATGGTACATAGACAATGGGTGCTCAACACACATGATTTGGGACCAAAACAAATTCATCATCCTAAAGAAAGGAAAAAGTGGTAGAGTGGCATTTGAAAATGACTCCTTTGTCAAAATACTTGGAAAAGGTGTAGTGAGTCTTGGAAGTGAAAATGTAAAAGCATAAAATGTCTTACTAGTTTAATAATTGAAGCATAATATCCTTAGTGTCGGTAAAATATCTGATCAAGGATACAATCTTAAGTTTGGCTCCTGAAGATGTGAAATTAAAGAAGAAGACTTAGATAGATTGGTTGCAGCAACAACAAGAATACCAAAAAACATATACATCATAGACAAAGAGGAAAGTAATAAAATTGAAGTCACACAAAATATCTCCAAGGAAGGAAAGGATAAGAAGACAGAGAAGGAAGGAGAAGTAATATTGAGCTCCATGAGTTCACGGGGAGCATCCCCAAAGAGAAGAGTCACCCTTTGCCATTGATGTCGAATGGGGA
Organism: Picea sitchensis; assembly: GCA_010110895.2. Classification (NCBI taxonomy): domain Eukaryota; kingdom Viridiplantae; phylum Streptophyta; class Pinopsida; order Pinales; family Pinaceae; genus Picea; species Picea sitchensis. Next base: position 55,754 of record SNQJ01S0019901.1, read on the forward strand.
TAGAAAAATAAATATCATGATGACAGGGGAATCAATGTTCACAAAAAGAGTATGAGTTTTTTCATCAATGCCAAAGGGGGATATTGTTGGAAAATTGGTTGTCGTTGATGTCAAATCTAGAAGAAGTTTAGAATCCCCTAGAATTGATGGGTGTATTTGAAGAAGTCTCCAAATTGGTCCCCTTATGGTGTGGTTTTAAGCATGGCCCTCATGGGAAGATGCTTTGAATAAGTCTACAAGAATCCCCATAGGTGTGGTCATGAAGCCCAAAGTTGTGTGAGAAAAATGAGGATGAAGGACATTGCAAATACATGCAAAACCCTGATAGATGGATAGTCCTCATCATGTCATTTCAAATGGTAGGTGGTATGTCATGTGGCTCCTCACGGTTGACAATTTATGCCCTCTTAAAAATGAATCCCCAAAGTATGGATGAGAAGTTGCAAGTCGTCCCCAAAATTAATTAAAGGAGAAAAAAAGTGTTGCAACAAAAAGTTACAGCTCGGCCCTAAAGTCAAATAAAGGAGGCAATTGGCAAAGTATAAATACACATCAAGATCATCTCATGTGTTCATCCAAGGAAGTGTGTTTGTGTATGGATATAGCATAAGTGGGTATGCACTTGTGATAGGAGGACTGATGAGCTCAACAAAGCAAATCTAGCCTAGGAGAAAGGAGATCAAGGAGAGAAAGGAGTTTTCTGAGGTTATCTTCTAGTGGCAGTGGAGAAAGATGTCAATTTTTGAAGTTATCCGCTAGTTCCAGTGGTGCAAGGCACGAATGTATGAGGGTTTAAAGTGTATGAATCATGGATCTATTGAATTTTTTTGAAGAAGGTGACATTCTCTTGATGTTGAAGTTGAGGAAGGTATGATGATCATATATTTGATGCACTAGGGTTTTTACAGAATGAAAAGTATGTCTTTATGTATGTTTTGAGGGTTAAATATTGATGATTATGGTATATTCTTGAGGCATATCTTAGAGAGTATTTCACACATGGCTAGAGACATATGTTGGTGATTTCGGGCATATGATTTGAGGTACATATTTGGTACATGGTTTATGGTTTATCATGGATGTTATGGCACATGCTTGAGACATATTTTGGCACATTCTTGAGACATATTTTGGCACATGCTTCGTACATGGTTTGCGGCATATCTTGGTGATGTTGGGCATATGTTTTGAGATATTCTCCTGGTTATATTGGAATATGATCTATGTGAATGGATCTAGTTTGATGATGTTGATGTATCTATATCAGTGACAGTGGTAGGTTGAGTATCAATGACAGTGACAGGATGAGTATCAATGACAGTGACAGGTTGAGTATCAATGACAGTGACAGGTTGAGTATCAATGACAGTGACAGGTTGTGTATCAGTGACAGTGACAGGTTGATTATGAATGAAAATGATAGGATGACTAGGGGATTGGTGCCTCCTTCCAGTTGGTGATAGAAAATCTTGGAAGTTGTAGCTTCCTTTGAATGAAATATTTTTATTATATAAGAAAATCATTATGTGGATTTCCACGTAAATCTATTATACATTGTGTATTTCTTCTTTTGCTCCTATTGTATATTGGATACATTATTTGATTGAAAAGTAAATTTGTAAAAAGTTCTAAATTATACTTGATATTGATTCACCCCTTCTCTCAGTATCAATAGGAAGTGTTTGTAGTACATGGGGCAGATGTTAAATCCCTATTTCAATTCCCCTATAGGGTGTATGCCTTAATAAAGGATAATTGCACTAATCAAGGCTATTACATTAGGTTTATTGTAACTATTCCTCTCACCTTTTATAGCAAATATTTTGGGGACTTGACATCCCCCAGAGGGTTGGTTTTTGGAATGTCATTTGAGCCATTGGTTTGCTTCTTGTTAGCCTAGATTTGTTAGGCGTATGCTATTTGGTTTTGAGTCTACGTCCACCTTAGGTTGATTTTTGTTTTGGTATTAACACATATCATTCAACATGGTTGAAAAACCACATCGTTGGTCCCATCAATAACAAGGAATTTCACCTATCACAGAGGTACAACCACCTCTTAAGCGATGTAAGATAGGTGACCGAGAATTTGAAGAGATTGAAAAATGGTCCGAGGAGAGTGAATCCTTTGATGTTGAAGTGGTTGAAGAAAGTCCTATACCTCATTTTAACCTTCCTTTGACTGGTCCCAACGACCCCATACTTGTCTAGGTTAGGGAAATATTTAGTAAGCCCTTTTATTTGTTTAGTGATCCTCACATAATGTCATGCGCAAGTGTTTTTTCCAGTGTGGTTGAGCCTTCAATACCATCAATGAGCATTACAGGGGCCATTCTAATGGTATTATCCTCCTTGTCATCCCTTAGATCCATCGGAGTGACACCTTCTTCGCCCATTTCTTCAAGTGTCTCCATTTTGGGGATGTCATTCGTGTCTACTTTTACTTCTATAGTATACCTAACATTCCTACATCCATCCCATCAGTCGTGATGCCCATGTTTGGATCCTCTTCTAGTAGGAGGTCAAGCCTTATTTTCATCATAGGAGGTGGAATTCCTTCTTCCTTTTCCATTCCTATAAGCATTATGGTAATGTCAAGTGTTGGTTTTCCTTTCGGTTGGAATATACCTAGTGGTTTTGGAACTATTCATAGTCAATCTAGGGGAAACACTCTTTCTAGGGGATTTATTGTCCTATGGGGTAGCACACCATTTACTAGGATCTTTTTTCCTTTCGCACATACCATTATTCTTGGGGGGGAATTTTCACAATGGGGTAGTTCTTATTTCATCCATACATCTGGTCCTAGGTGGTTTTTCCTTGGGGATTTTTTGGATCTATGAGGTAATTTGTCTTTACAGTCTGTTTCTGCTCCTAGAGATAATTCTTTGGGAGGTATGTATGGTCCTATAAATGGTAATGTTTCAGGGGGTCCTTTCATCCCCAAGGGAAATCCTTGTGGAGGCATGTACAGTCCTAGGAGCAGTCATGCTCCTATGAGTTCCTCCATCCTTAGGGGAAATATTCATTATGGAACGTCGAATCTCTCCAGAAACACCAACACGGGGGACCTCAAGGTTCATCTAAGTCTCAAGACACTTAATGCTCTTCCCAATATTCATTTTCTCATACATCATTTCATTTCTTGGTGATGATAGCCTTTCTTGATTTGTCATGTTTGAAAAATGACCCTATCATCTATGACCCCTTATGGCCAGCCATACCTGTGAAGTTAACATCAAATATGTGAAATATCCCTGATCCGGCTGATCAAGATATTTGCCACGATCTTCCTATTCTAACATGCAGATCTGATACACTGGGGGTTTCTGGATGCGTTTTAGGGTTTGATGTAGACGATCTCTTGTTTAAAGGGTTTGCATGTCAGTTATTATGGTTGCATGTAGGTTATTATAGTTGCATGTAGCATAACAAAGGTTTTACAATCATAAAATGACACATGCAATGGTAGATAAGGCCAACAACTCAATATTATGAATAATAACAGTGCATGCGTGGGAATACAAATCGCCTACTGAAATATATCAACTAAACGTCAGTCAGATCTCATGGATCTGTACTGGAATACAATCAAATGACAAAGAAATACC